>CM051270.1:26738138-26865638 GCA_027921565.1 Artemia sinica | reverse complement strand
CCGAAGGAGGGCCTTTGGAAGCCTGGGGAGGGCCTTTGGGGTCTGGTGAACCTTTGGGGGACCGGGGGAGGGCCTTTGGGGGCCTGGTGGACCTTTGGGGTTCGGGTAGAGGGATTGGAACCATTTGGGGTTGGGGTAGGGGGATCGGACCCTTTGGGTTGTGGTAGAGGACCTCACAACACTGTTCAAATGGAACTTGTGTATTATAACGACCACAGAGTTTTACCCTCAAATTCTCTCCTAAAATCTCTTCAAAAATCATATTTTAAAATGTCTCTAACTGTTTCATCGTAATAGTTCCATAAATTAGCTAAAACGGATTCGCCCAAATAATCCCCAAACGGAATTTCAGCATGTTCCTTTTGTTTGGCATCCCTGCGCTGGCTTATTTCAATTATTTGGAAACCTTTTCGCGCGCTAAGATCAAAACATCTGCCTCGGAAACGATTCTCTTGTTAGACTCCAAATTAATTTCCCTTTCGTGAATCAATTCTCTTAGAACAACAAATTAATTCCCCTTTCGTGTCAATCAATCAATCATGACATCATCTGTCACGTGTAATCTAAACTTTGTCCCGGAGACAATTCTCTTTGGAAATGCATTAAAGACATTAGTTAAATTGACGTCATCTGTCAGACATTCCCTGGAAACAATTTGATTAATGACTGACAGCACAGGTGTTCCCCGGAAACTCACAACATTTGGCTCGAGCGTGCCCAAAACAACAACAACAACAACATTGACCTTGGCATTCGCTGAGAGCGTCCCAAAACAACAACAATAACATTGACCCCATTAACCACGTGTTCTCCCTAATGACTCTATCGCGTGCCCAAAACAACAACAAGAACATTGACCCCATTAACCACGTGTTCTCCCTAATGACTCTATCGCGTGCCCAAAACAACAACAATAACATTGACCCCATTAACCACGTGTTCTCCCTAATGACTCTATCGCGTGCCCAAAAACAACACATAACATTGACCCCATTAACCACGTGTTCTCCCTAATGACTCTATCGCGTGCCCAAAACACAACAAGAAGGAAGTGACAAAGTTCCTGTTTTTTCCATTCTCACTGACAAAATCCATAAAACCGTCAAATAATCAACACACATAAACATCCATGAAAACAGACATAAATGTGACAAAGTTCCTGTTTTTTCATTCTCACTGACAAAGTCCATAAAACCATCCATAAATGTGACAAAATTCCTGTTTTTTCAAATTCTCACTGACAAAGTCCATAAAAACATGCATAAATGTGACAAAATTCCTGTTTTTTTCAAATTCTCACTGACAAAAAACATAAACCACGTGTTCTCCCTAGGGGGGCTATGCCCATATTAGGACCATAAACCACGTGGTGATCGTGGGAGTTTTAAAAAAAAGTGTCCGGATCGGGATTCGAAGGGTATTGTAATCGTGGGATCAATAGGGGCATCTCTACTGTAAACAAGCAAAGCAAACAAGTCGTATTCTGGAATATAGAGAGAATGTTCCAGAATCCCTTCTTTTTTTCATTCATTTTATTTTTATTTATGTCCTTTGGCTGCTAAATTTTCTTTCAACTCAGTCTTTAATTGTTCCCTTTGATTTAATTGACGTTCCAGTTCCCTGCTGGTGGGGAGTAAGAAAAAGAAGCAAGAAAAAAAAGAGGACACATCAGTGCTATCCTTACAAAAACTAAAATTTCTTTGTCAAATAAGGTGGGAGAGGGGTGTAAATTTATTTAGATTGGGTCTTTGGCAATAGCAACTTCAATGGTTTAATTTTCGTTTTGATCCAACACCAATTTTGAGAGGTTTCAGTTTCTTTTCGAGATTCTCATCAGTTTGTTTTTTGCAACAAACTTTTACTATCAAGACTAATCAAAATAATAGCTTTGCTTCCTGAATCAGCTGCAAATGGCAATTTTCTAGCTAGATACCTTTTTTAATAGCATTGGTTCGTTCTTTACTTAAGTTGTTGCTATCACTGTAGCAGTGATAAAAGAGATCATGTTATAGAAAGACCGCCTCATTATAACATTTTGACCAATAAAAACTATTAGCCCGTTGAGCGAAAATTTTCAGGACTATTGGAAGGGCATTTATGTAGCGTTCTAGTTTCAGAAGACGTACAGGCTTGTATTATACAGTTCGTCCGTAAACACAAACACAGTCCATAAGAAGAAGATTTGCATGAATCAAAACAGTTCGTGGTAACGAACTGTAAGTAAGGAGTGACCCCGGCTCAATAGTTATCGAAACTCTAAAAATGGAATTTGATACCAATTGATACGCCAACAGAATTGAATTTTTATGCGGATTTCAAGTATATATGTATTATCAAGTTTAGGCCTACCCATCTAAAGTAACGAGCCTGAGAAAATTTGCCTTATTTTCGTAAAAAGGGGGGAAACACCACCAAAAAGTAACAGAATCTTAATGAAAATCACACCATTAGATTCAGCGTATCAGATAAACCTACTGTACAGGTCTCAAGCTCCTATCTGCAAAAATGTCCAAGCTCCTATCTGAATATCTGCACTTATCGACCCAGTGGTCATAGAATGTCGCAAGATGGCTTATTCGAACGGAAATTAAAAGATCTAATGCCCTTTTTAAGCGACCAAACAAATTGAAGGGCAACTAGGCCCCCTCTCACACTCATTTTCCGAAAACCCGCTCGATGAAAATTTTGAGATAGCCATTTTCTTCAGCATGGTTGAAAAACATAATAATTATGTCTTTGAGGATGACTTAATCCCCCACAGTCCCCGGGGAAAGGGTTGCAAGAGTAGAGATGCCCCTATTGATCGTGATGGGAGTCCATATATGGGCATAGAGTCATTATGGAGATGGTTTTTGTCAGTGAGAATGAAAAAACAGGAATTTTCTCACTTTGATGGTTGTTTTTATGGACGGTTATGTGTGTTGGTCAATTTATTTGATGTTTTTCATGGATGTCAACAGCAATTTATATCTGTTTTATGGTTTTTGTCAGTGAGAATTTTAAAAACAGGAACTTTCTCACTTTAATGGATGTCAACAGTAATTTATGTCTGTTTTATGGTTTTTGTCAATGAGAATGAAAAAAAAACAGGAATTTTCTCACTTTAATGGATGTCAACAGTAATTTATGTCTGTTTTATGGTTTTTGTCAGTGAGAATGGAAAAACAGGAACTTTCTCACTTTAATGGATTATTGAGTCTAATGGGGACAGGGTCAATGACACTTCCTTCAAGATCTTGTTGTTGTTTTGGTCATATACATGCTCGACGCGAATGTTATGAGCTTCCAGGAAACAGTTAGATCCCTGTTTCCTTCTCAGCCAATATGCGAGTCTGATACATATCCTTTCTCAGCCAATCAGAGGGCTTGTTACATATGGTTTTCCCGTTACATAACAATTCGCCTTGAGATTTCGTATATAACGGGCATGCAATGTGATTAAATTATCAGAAAGTATTTTGACATAGTTGATACAACAATGGATAAATATTGATGAATTAGAAGCCTTGACAGCCACAATTAGCAATGTAAGTTCTGATTTAATACATTTTCAAAATAAAATTATTTTACATGGTCACCCTCCAGTATATTTAGGTAAATCCCCTCCTCCCCCCCCAAAAAAAATCTTTATACATTGCTTGAAAATATACACTTTTTTCCATTACGTAAACCTCATCCTCCCTCCCTCCTTTCCACCATTCATCCCAATTTAATTCTTTCAATTGAAGTTATTACTCGAAATTATCTTTTCCCCTGATGTGTTTAAAATTATCAAATGAACTGGCTCTTCCTTTGCAGTAAAAGCCGCGTGTGTGAATATCCGACAAGAGGGCGATTTACATAAATAACATTCCCGCGGAAAGAATGATTACTCTTAATTAACCCTTGTGTGCATATTTCAATGATGTCTGAAAAAAGGGGAAAAAGAAATTGTCTACAAATTAAAAGAGATTATTGAATAGTTTCGCAAGATTAACTCAATGAGAGGGTAAACCTAGGGATGGCTTAATTTCCAAATTGGGGGAGAGAGTCAATTTGAATCCAGGATATTTGCTGGGGAATGGGTTAACGCTTTTAATGGTGACAAAACAGAAATGAAAAGATAATTGTTTTTTATCATAATTGTTTTCTATTTCAGTGTCAAAAAGATTTCTCTTTGATATTTAGCGATTTTAAGTATAGCATTTGAATAAAAGGTAGTAAGATATATTCTTTATTGATCTACATTGCGCTTGCAAAAAAAAAAACGCAAGATTAACTCAATGAGAGGGTAAACCTATATTTTCCTTAGGAGTAGCATTGAATAGCATTTTAATCCTATGTTTGCATTTTACTTTTTGCTTTGCTGAAAAAGGGTGGAGGAGGGGGCTTCTTTGAGATAAATGCTTTTCTAGACAAATTATGTCTGACAATAAATTCTGTAGAAGGAGGTACTAATTTCATTCTGTAAAAAAGGATGAAATTATTTCTGATACTAAATTTTTTCTCTTCTTTAAGAACAATGGTGAAGATTGTGCCCCCACCACCTAGTAAGAAAGCAAGAGATGGTGAGGCAGCCCCTGTAAGAGCAACAGTTGTTCAATATGGCCGTTGGCCGAAACCCCCCAGCTCCACGCTGCCACCCCCAAGTGCAGCCATCCGTGCAAGCCCCTCTTACAGTCGAGCCTCAATGCTGCCCGTTAAGTTGCAGCCTCGGCTGCACGAGCCGGTATATCGCTAGCCCGGCTGCGAAAGATAGTGATGAACATGATATGATCTATTTGAACCCCAGTCATACAGCGGGGCTTTCAGGACAAGATACAATGCCTGGGCCTTCAAGACAAGCCGTAGGTCAAACATCGGCTCCTTCTCACGCACTATCTGAGCTATCAGCTCCCCATCAAGTGTCAGTGCACTCTCCTCAACTGTCTCCGTCAAGTCCTGAGCCTTCCATGCAAGATAGAAGGGTTGGCTCCTTCAGGCAAGTCATAGACCAACTAATGGCTGCCCCATCATGTAATGGCCAAGCCTCCAGCTTCCTGTCAAGTGGTTGGCAAGACCCAGAGTATTTTTTTCAAAATAAGCTATTTTTTAGCTGTTAGAGACCTTTTACTCTTTACTTTTTCATTTCACTTTTTTCTATTTTTCAGGACCAAAAATATCTAAACTCAACGGATTTTTCACCTAGTACAAGCTTGTCGAAGACATTAAAATGTTTTTTCACTATAATCCCCCCCTCCAACACCTCATTTCAAATTTCACTGTTCCATCGCACTCAGAGATACCTAATATAGCGAATTTTTTAGCTTGTCAAACTGCTCTTTTTCTAATCTTTACTATTTTTTTCTATGCATTCCCCCTATCTCTCGTTGCTATCACATAATAATTTTCTAGGTACCTTTGAAACTCTGTGAATGCTATTTTTTCATAGTTTTAAGAGAGATTATTCCATTTTATCCATCTGTCACATATCAGCGTTCTAATTTACACTGAAAATAGCTTTCAATCGTGCCAAGATTTTCAGCGAGGGGAAATCAAGCTAACGGTTCCCGACATTTTCCTCGTCTGAAGTTCAGTCTTGGACTGCAGAACACTCGCGCGATAGGTTACAATATTGTGTGATGAGTTCACCGAACCAGTATGGAATTAGAGAGAAATAGCGAATATTTCAACTTTTGACGGGCATTATGTAAAGGGGTGGGGGGGGGGGGGCGAAAAGCGCTGTGGGAAGCGCTACGGGCCCAAGAAGGGGGGCGCCATGGGATGGGGTGCGCTAAGAAGCCAACACGGGATGCGAGAAGGCCAACACGGGACTGCAGCCACGGGATGTGCCCGTGGACCCGAAAGCGCCGCAGGATGCGCCGCAGGCCCGAAAAGCGCCGCGAAAAAAAAAAAAAAAAAAAAACTGAACACATTTGAAAATAAACTATATTTTTGAACAAATTGCCGCCTTCTATGTAAAGCGATATCTTAGATTATCTTAAGTTGGAAATTTCACTGTTTCAGTTTGAATTAACCAAATGTTATTAAGCAACTTTAAATAATAATCCAAATTTTAACAGTAGGGATGATTTGAACACTTTGAAAATAAGCTATTTTTTTTCATTTATAGGTTTGGTGCATTGGTCCCCTACTCACCATCGAGTGAAGAAGAGGAAGAACCCATTGAAGAGGCAACGGAGTTTCAAGACAATTCAGCTATCAACGAATGTCATGGTATTATTAATTCTATTGATGTACCATCTAATATTTGATGATTTTTTGTAATACATTATTTCAATGTAGATCCTAGCACAGTTGAGCAGGCGGTTCCTAGTTGAGAGGGGGAACTTGCCAAACCCTACCCTACAATTTTAGAGGATTTTACAGGGAACCCTCCTCCACTGATTACCTACTTCAAAACAACTGAAGTGGAGCATAGCCCAAATATTGTTGAACAACTTGGGGAGGGGGTACAACTTTTCCCGATTTTCAATTGTCGAATACAATTTTAAATAATATAGTTTGTTTTTCACTGCGACGTTTGGGGATCCCTTTAATTCACTTATGGGGGGAAATTTTGTGTTTGATCCCGTAGAAATTGTGCATGCCTATGTAGATAAAATTCGTGCACTACTGGAGAACAAATTCAGTTGTGGGGGGTAGGGATTCAATTAAGGTTTCTATTGTTTTAAAGGTTTTTTATTTGAATGAGGGGAAAAGCGAAGTTTATTATCATTATATACATTCCGAGATGCGCGTAATTTATTCAAATTTAGAAAATTTTGAGGAAGTTTTTAGCGAGTGGGTAGGGCAAATTATAGCGCATCTCGAGAACTATAACGAAAATGGAGTGGCTCTGTAGTTTTATTTATTGAAAATTTAAGTGTAAATATTTGTAAATTTAAGAAAGATTTTATTTTAAGAGGGGGGCATAGGGATGAGGGTATAGTTTTTAAAATATAATCCAGATCTAGAAGGATGTCAAGGTGTCCAGAAGATTTGTTTTGAAACAGATCAAAAGTGTTTCAAGTATGCTTTCCTCATATCAGCATTTCAGCCTCTAGCAGATGACGCTACCAAGAAGAATTTAGATCACTGGGCTGTACACGGGAAGGACGGGTCCGATTTCCCAGTTGTAGATTTCTCTTGCTTAGAAGGAAAATACCCAGTAACGCTAAGATCTATTGATATTTTTTGAAAGGGCTAATGCCCATTTAAATATCGGCGTTACTGTGGTACAATACGAAACAGAATTTGAAGATGGGGTTCGTTCTAAAAAGAAGGGGGTGGTCTTCCCCGTAAGGGGCCCGTCAGTTGATTTGGTTAAACACTGGGTTTGGTTGCTATACACACCACCTAGTCAACCGAATGCAATTGGTCATTTTAATCCGATCACTGACATTAGTAGAGTTCTGGGGGAGGGTAAGCATAGGGGGAATGTTTCTACTGTCCAACTTGTCTGTCTCGATTCCGTAGTGATATAAAACTACGGGATCATATGAAGCATTGTAGACGGCATGGATATCAGACAGTGGAAACGGTTTCAGGGGATAGGGCCACTTTACGCTTCAAAAATTTCCAGAATACCCTCCTCCAATGCAACAAAATATCTTTAGACTGTGAAGCTAAGCTGGTGGAGGTGCACGATCCCCAATTTCCAAACCGAGTCAAAGAACATCAGGCTATTGCAGTGTCCTATGCTCACATGCGCAAAGAGACAGTTCTAACACCATGCGGTTGTTAGAAATAGTAGAACGTTGGATGAGGGGGAGTGCATGGTCAAGGCACTGACTAAACTAATTGGCACGGCTAATGGTGCTATTTCTCGTTTGAGAAATACCCATTATCCAATGGTGCTGTCTGCAGAGAATCGTCTCGCGATTAAAAATCAAAAAATATGTTGGGTTTGTAAGGGGGAGTTTGTAGAGGAGGATAAGGGGACTAAAGGGAAAAGAGGGGGGAGGGGGAAAGTCAGAGATCATAATCACTTGTGGCAAGAAATATCCTCGGGGGTAGTAATTTTAGGGGGTTGCGCATCAATCGTGTAATTTAAATGTTAGCCAACAGTTTTTTATCCCTGTTTTTATTCACAATTCTAATTATGACTTAAAATTTATTTTACCGGCACTGGCACGTATGCACAGAGAGGGAGGGGGAGTAGATAGTCCATGGGTAAATAATTCATTTACCTATAACATTATTCCCAAATCGGCCGAGAAGTTGTTGCTTCTCGAACTGAAATGGCAGGTAGTGGATAATGGGCATACGTGCTGGAATAAAATCAGGTTTTTAGATTCTTTTAGTTTTTTTCCCAAGTCCTTAAGTCAATTGATTCAAGTGCAGAAAAGCGACAAATTTTGATAGCTTTCCCTTGCTTAAACAGCACTCTCCAGACAGTGAAATGTATGACTTATTAACCAGCAAAGGTGTATCAGCATATGATTATTACTGTTCTGGCGCTCGCTTAAGCGAGGTGAAACTACCTCCAATGAAGCTTTTTACAATTCACTGACCAACAGTGAATGCACAGCCGAGGATTATGAGTTTGCCAAGAAGGTGTGGGCTAAGGGGGATTGTAAAAATGGGTGGGATTATTGTAGACTGTACTTGGCCAGTGACGTTTTAAACTCTGTTGGATATAGTCTGTAAGAATACAGACCAGATCTATTCAGAGTTCGGGTTAGATATAGGCTATTATTTTTCTACACCCCATTTAGTGATGGATTTAATTTTAAAAATTAGTAGGGAGGAAATAGGCCTAATCACCGACGTAGATCAACACCTTTTTGTAGAGCGTTCAATGAGGGGAGGGTATGTTTTTCACGGGGACCGCGTCTTGTCAACCGATCCGAGCGGACAAAGCACCGGTGTAAAGTCAAATGCAGTGTTCTTGGACATGAACTCGTTGTACCCCTCGGCAAAGGTTAGATTATGTTAGGTTAGGTTAATTTAGGTTAGACCAGGTTGTTCTTAGGTGTGGGCTGCCCCCCGCCTCAACCCTCGCTCTTGAAATCCCCCCCCCAGCTCAACTTTTCCAGAGGATTTCAAAATCCCCCCCCCTCCAAACTCAAAAATTTCCAGGAACGTATTTTCATCATATTTAAATATTTACCTACGTACGCATCACTTAGGTTAGATTAGATTAGGCGAGAGACAGACAAAAAGTTAGGTGTATGGTTAGGTTAGGTTAGATTATGTTAGGTTAATTTAGGTTAGACTAGGTTAGCCTACGTACGCGTGTTAGATTATGTTAGGTTAGGTTAATTTAGGTTAGACTAGGTTAGCCTACGTACGCGCGCGTACGTAGGCTAACCTAGTCTAACCTAAATTAACCTAACCTAACATAATCTAACACGCGTACGTAGGCTAACCTAGTCTAACCTAAATTAACCTAACATAATCTAACCTAACCTAACCATACACCTAACTTTTTGCCTGTCTCTCGCCTAATCTAATCTAACTTAAGTGATGCGTACGTAGGTAAATATTTAAATATGATGAAAATACGTTCCTAGAAATTTATGAGTTTGGAGGGGGGGGGATTTTGAAATCCTCTGGAAAAGTTGAGTTGGGGGGGGATTTCAAGAGCGAGGGTTGAGGCGGGGGGCAGCCCCACACCTAAGAACAACCTAGTCTAACCTAAATTAACCTAACCTAACATAATCTAACCTTTGCCGAGGGGTACAACGAGTTCATGTCCAAGAACACTGCATTTGACTTTACACCGGTGCTTTGTCTGCTCGGATCGGTTGACAAGACGCGGTCCCCGTGAAAAACATACCCTCCCCTCATTGAACGCTCTACAAAAGGTGTTGATCTACGTCGGTGATTAGGCCTATTTCCTCCCTACTAATTTTTAAAATTAAATCCATCACTAAATGGGGGGTGTAGAAAAAATAATAGCCTATATCTAACCCGAACTCTGAATAGATCTGGTCTGTATTCTTACAGACTATATCCAACAGAGTTAAAACGTCACTGGCCAAGTACAGTCTACAATAATCCCACCCATTTTTACAATCCCCTTAGCCCACACCTTCTTGGCAAACTCATAATACTCGGCTGTGCATTCACTGTTGGTCAGTGAACTGTAAAAAGCTTCAATTGGAGGTAGTTTCACCTCGCTTAAGCGAGCGCCAGAACAGTAATAATCATATGCATATACACCTTTGCTGGTTAATAAGTCATACATTTCACTGTCTGGAAAGTGCTGTTTAAGCAAGGGAAATCTATCAAAATTGTCGAGTTTCTGCACTTGAATCAATTGACTTAAGGACTTGGGAAAAAAACTAAAAGAATCTAAAAACCTGATTTTATTCCAGCACGTATGCCCATTATCCACTACCTGCCATTTCAGTTTCGAGAAGCAACATCTTCTCGGCCGATTTGGGAATAATGTTATAGGTAAATGAAGTATTTACCCATGGACTATCTACTCCCCCTCCCTCTCTGTGCATACGTGCCAGTGCCGGTAAAATAAATTTTAAGTCATAATTAGAATTGTGAATAAAAACAGGGATAAAAAACTGTTGGCTAACATTTAAATTACACGATTGATGCGCAAACCCTCCTAAAATTACTACCCCCGAGGATATTTCCTGCCACAAGTGATTATGATCTCTGACTTTCCCCCTCCCCCCTCTTTTCCCTTTAGTCCCCTTATCCTCCTCTACAAACTCTCCCTTACAAATCCTCTGCAGACAGCAACATATCTCAAGCGAGAAATAGCACCATTAACCGTGCCAATTAGTTTAGTCAGTGCCTTGACCATGCACTCCCCCTCATCCAACGTTTCTACTATTTCTAACAACCGCATGGTGTTAGAACTGTCTCTTTGCGCGTGAGCATAGGACACTGCAATAGCCTGATGTTTCGTTGACTCGGTTTGGAAATTGGGGATCGTGCACCTCCACCAGCTTAGCTTCACAGTCTAAAGATATTTTGTCGCATTGGAGGAGGGTATTCTGGAAATTTTTGAAGCGTAAAGTGGCCCTATCCCCTGAAACCGTTTCCACTGTCTGATATCCATGCCGTCTACAATGCTTCATATGATCCCGTAGTTTTATATCACTACGGAATCGAGACAGACATGTTGGACAGTAGAAACATTCCCCCTATGCTTACCCTCCCCCAGAACTCTACTAATGTCAGTGATCGGATTAAAATGACCAATTGCCTTCGGTTGACTAGTTGGTGTGTATAGCAACCAAACCCAGTGTTTAACCAAATCAACTGACGGGCCCCTTACGGGGAAGACCACCCCCATTATTTTAGAACGAACCCCATCTTCAAATTCTGTTTCGTATTGTACCACAGTAACGCCGATATTTAAATGGGCATTAGCCCTTTCAAAAATATCAATAGATCTTAGCGTTACTGGGTATTTTCCTTCTAAGCAAGAGAAATCTACAACTGGGAAATCGGACCCGTCCATCCCGTGTACAGCCCCAGTGATCTAAATTCTTCTTGGTAGCGTCATCTGCTAGAGGCTGAAATGCTGATATGAGGAAAGCATTACTTGAAAAACACTTTTGATCTGTTTCAAAACAAATCTTCTGGACACCTTGACATCCTTCTAGATCTGGATTATATTTTTTTCATCAACACAAAATTAGAATTGTGACAGCTAATTTTAACCTGACATAGAGCATTATGTCAAAACCAGAGCGGGTTAATAACAACAGTGACGGAAGTCAATGGTCGCTTTTAGCTAGGATATAGAACACTTGAAATTGCATAAATTTAACGAAAGCATAATTATTTCTTTTTGCGAGAATTTTGTTGTTAAACAGTGAGGGGGGGGGGTTAGGTTTTGAAGGGTAAAAAGAATATATTTTGTGTTTTCCATCGAGTATAAAGATTGTATAGCGATGTTTGTATTGTATGGGGGGGGGGCCACCTGAATATACTGGAGGGTGATCAAGGAAAAAAATTTTATTTGAAAATAAAAAAACAGGAATTTAACGAAAGGATAATTAATTCTATTTGGGAGAATTTGATTGTAAAAAAAATGGGGGGGGGGGGCTAGGTTTTGAGGGTAAAAGAATATATTTACGTTTTCCGTCGAGTATAAAGATTGCATGGTGGTTAGGTTTGGGGGGGGGGGGGGATACTTGCCTAAATATACTAGAGGGTGACCAAGGAAAATAATTTTATTTTGAAAATAAAAAATGTACTTACATTGCAAATTGAAGTTGACATGGCTTCTAATTCATCAAATTTATCCATTGTTGTTTCAATTGTGTCAAAATACTTTCTGATAATTTAATCACATTGCATGCCCGTTATATACGAAATATCTAGGTCAAATTGTTATGAAAGCAAGCCCTCTGATTGGCTGAGAAGGAAACACGTGATCTAACTGTTTCCGGAAACTCATAACATTTGGCTCGAGCAACAACAACAAATACTATTTCTGGATCATAACATTTGCATCGAGCAACAACAAGAAGGAAGAGTCATTGACCTGCCCCCATGAGACTCAATAATCCATTAAAGTGAGAAAGTATCTGTTTTTCCATTCTCACTGACAACAAACAGACATAAATGTGAGAAAGTTCCTGTTTTTTCATTCTCACTGACAAAAACCATAAAAAACATCCATTAAAGTGAGAAAGTTTCTGTTTTTCCATTCTCACTGACAACAAACAGACATAAAATGTGAGAAAGTTCCTGTTTTTTCATTCTCACTGACAAAAACCATAAAAACATCCATAAATGTGACAAAATTCCTGTTTTTTTTTCAAATTCTCACTGACAAAAACCATAAAACATCAATAAATTACTGTTGACATCCATAAAAAACATCAAATACATTGACCAACACCCATAACCATCCAAGAAAACATCCATAAATGTGACAAAATTCCTGTTTTTCAAATTCTCACTGACAAAAACCATAAAACATCCACGAAAAACATCAAATAAATCGACCAACACACATAACCATCCATGAAAACATCCATAAATGTGACAAAATTCCTGTTTTTTCATTCTCACTGAAAAAAAACCATAAACCACGTGGTTCTATGCCCCATATATGGACTCCCGGTCGGAGTCAATAAGACCTTTCTACTAACATTGGGTAAAGTTCATATCTTTTAGCCCTCCCTCTGGGTACTTCGGGGGATTAAGTCATCCCAAAAGACATATTTATCATATTTTCGACCATGCTGAACAAAATGGCTATCTCAAAATTTTGATCGGGTGACTTTGGGAAAAAAATAAGCGTGGGAGGGGGCCTAGTTGCCCTCCATTTTTTTTTGTCACTTAAAAAGGGCACTAGAACTTTTAATTTCCGTTCCAATGAGCCCTCCTACGATATTCTAAGACCACTGGGTCGATACGATCACCCCTGGGAAAAAAAAACAAACAAACAAACAAACAAACAAATAAACACGCATCCGTGATCTTTCTTCTGGCAAAAAATGTAAAATTCCACATTTTTGTAGATAGGAGCTTGAAACCTCTACAGTAGGGTTCTCTGATACGCTGTTTTCTAGAGTTTCGGTTACCATTGAGCCGGTTCGCTCCTTACTTACAGTTCGTTACCACGAACTGTTTGATTAAAAGAAAACTATTCAATTGGTTAAAAGGGGTTTATGCATAGAATATATGGATAAAGGTCCATACAGTACCAATATATGTAGTTTTATACACTATTTATCTTGTGATTTCTTTTATATGAAGATACTACCTGTTCACTGATGAAGGTAATCAGAAGGTGGTTGTGACGTCAAGTTCTGACTCGAATGGTTTAGTCAGTATTAACGCCAGTTCTCCATTTTCCGTAGTTTTCAAGGCAAAAATGACCTTGCCTTGTGTCTCTGCGTAAATTTGCCTTGGAACTTTTCGGAGCTTCGATTATGCACAAGATTTTAGGTGCTTGTGTGTTTTTGTTTACTATCAATAGGTTGGAATGTTCTGATTGCAATAGAAATCTCGGTAGGTACAATTCCGGTAAAATTTCCATCAAGCCTGTTTTCAATGCTATCAACATTACAAACAGAGTTCTTCGTCCCATGTTCTGGCGGTCTAAAATGAAAAAATAACCCTTAAAAACTAGAAGTAAAGCTAAATATCGTTCATAGTCAACAAGAAGAGACATAACTTAGATTTCTAGATGAGTACAATGTAGCCCTTTCCAGAAATTCACGGATGACTCCAATTCGATTGTGGGGGCAAAAACTCAGCACAATGATTTGGATCAAACCCAAGTTGCCTTTTGTTTTACTTAGTTATGTCAGCCATGATAGCTAAATTGCATCAAGAAATTCAATTGAGCGAATTAAAAACTTATCTGGGAAGAACTGTAATGTCAATTCTTTGAGCTAGCTTGCTTTTAGCTATCTGCTCTGTTCCTGGAACTGTTCAGTCCCTGAAGATTTTAAACTTAGCTTTTGCAACTACAGATTCACGAATGCATCTGATGTACCAAATTTAATTAACACAACTACTATTTCTGTTTGCTTCTATTATCTAGCATAATCTATTATTATGAACAAAATTATTTGATGCCAACAGTGCTTATAATTTATAAAAACTATGTCAAACAGCTCTAAGTCAAGTGACTATGTCAAGTAACTTTTTGTCTTGATTCCAAATATATAAAGTTATTTAAGTTTAATATCACTCATTTAAAGCTACGAGCCAAAAGCTATTTGCGGAATTTTCATAAAAGGAAGGAAATATCCAAGAAGTCCAGTGATTTTAATGAAAATATAACACAATTTGGGAGATCATAAGAAGACGAATAGCGGCCTGGGAAAGGGATGACATGAGATTTTTCCGTTGTTTACATATAGGGTCTGATATTAAAATTGTAAAAACTTTTTTGTGGAAGGTTTCTCTGTCTGAGGAGGATTTTCCAAATGAAAAAAATTTCCGTGGGGATTAAAATTTATGGAGGTAATATTCCAAGAAAAGTGGCACGCTTAAAAGTGGGGGGGGAGTAAAATTCCATCCTTAAAACTTATATACAGTGACTTGTAACTCTATATAAACTATTTATGGCTATTTTTAAACGGTTTGAGGGGAAGGTAAAAAGACATTTCAACTTTAAGATCGAGACTTTAAGATCGAGGGTTGAAGAAGGGGTAGCCCATCTCATAGAATTAATAGTTTCTGTTTGTTTTAAGCATTAAATCTGCCCCTTACTTTCTATTCAAAAAATCATTGCATGGAAAAATCATTGTTGTATGGAAAGCGCTAATGTGTCTCTTTTTTTTGCTACTAGTTTGAGACTGGAGCATCATAAAAAGCTATTTAACAATTCATGTGAAAGGTAGTATAAATATCTATGTACTTTTATAAAAATTTGTTTCAATTCCAGGACCAAAAAGTGTAATCTGCCACAAAGGACACAATTTTGCTGTATTTCTAGAGTGAAACCACTAGGGCGCATGAAAGGAACATCTCAGTGAGTTGTAGTAGCTATTGTAGGTAGCCAGAGCCATAAGTAGCTGCAGGAATAATTGAAAATATACATTATCAGAGTTATAATTAGTCAAGCTTGCCAGTAAAAGCAAGTATCATAGTCACAGTCTCCTCAGCCCAAGTAGTTTAAGTTGTGGCTGGAGAAGCAGTAAAAAAGTGGCCTTCAAAGTTTTACCTGAATCTTCTTTGCGTTTTTTTCTGACAGCCCTAAAGTTCAACATTCTTTCACCCTTTTCCTGGCGATTGTCACAGAGTAAACAAAGGGCAGATTGCATAGTTTGCGATAATAATGTGTTTTTTTTTTTATTTTGCTGGGAAGGGGAGGAAATTCCTGAGTTATACTCATTAGGCCTTTAGATTATTTTGAAAAAAAAAATTTGTTATTTCAGAATTTGGAATTTGCTGAGACTGGGATTTAAAGGATAAGGGAGGCCTTATACTTTCCTACTACTTTTCAGCATTTTGCGGTAGTTTCAATTTTTTTTACTCTTAGCTATTTCTGAGGTATAGCTGAGAGGCTCTTTCGACAAACCGCTATGGAAACGGCGTTTCTGATTTTGTTCACCACCAATCAGAAAGTCTGGAAAGTAATCACGAGTAGAAGTAGTATAGTTGCAGGTTCTTAAAGCAGTAACCACAAGCAGTCGCAGGTGTAAGTAGTAGCGGTTGTTGTCGTAGTCTCAGTAGTTAGAATAATGGCCCTGAAAGATCAGCCCGTTTGTAGAACATCATGTATAGGTCTTTTTCGTATCTGAAGGCACACAGTGTCTTTATGTTTAGTTCAACATGCCCCTCAACATTTGGAAAATTTCCGTATCAAAACCCTTGGCCTTTCTGAACGCAACCAGGATCAACATTCCCCCTTTCTTAGTGATGAATCCCGTATGTAAAAAAGACTAAATCATAGGAATTATGGGAAATTAAAGGAAAATATATTAAAGAACAAATTATTGCTTCATAATATGCTACAGCTGTAGTTAAAACATTTTGACTACGATTTCTCTGTACTTTACTACTGACACTCAGCCTAATATGCAAATTAAGGGCCAAAAATTATATATATTCCATTCATTTTGCTATGCATCACTCTTTTGTCAACTCGTGTTGAAAACAGAAAACACATGAGAACATATGTAATTTCAGCAATATATTTGTATATCAGGAGGTTCTGGGGGTAAATCATATGGAATCTGAAGTGAAAATGCGGAAAGAAAAATTGATTCTACAAACTGTGAAGCAAGAGTTGTTTTTCTTAACACGTTTCATTCTCAATTTCCCCAGTTTTTAGCTTATACCTTGATTTAAATTTATTTAAAATAATTTAGAAATCTGCAGTTCTATAAATAGTTTTGTTTCTATGCCACTTGTTACCACGGCAATAAGATATTTTCAAGTGCTATGAACTTAAAGATGAGAAGTAACAACTCGTCTTAGAAACTAAAGCACCATTTGCCTAGTGTGTCATCAATTGTGGTGTCAAAACATCACCCGATACTACTTTGATACCATTTTCTTGGGATATCAAACTGTTCGTATTGAAATGTTTAAGAGCGTGATACAAGCAGTCGCAGGTGTAAGTAGTAGCGGTTGTTGTCGTAGTCTCAGTAGTTAGAATAATGGCCCTGAAAGATCAGCCCGTTTGTAGAACATCATGTATAGGTCTTTTTCGTATCTGAAGGCACACAGTGTCTTTATGTTTAGTTCAACATGCCCCTCAACATTTGGAAAATTTCCGTATCAAAACCCTTGGCCTTTCTGAACGCAACCAGGATCAACATTCCCCCTTTCTTAGTGATGAATCCCGTATGTAAAAAAGACTAAATCATAGGAATTATGGGAAATTAAAGGAAAATATATAAAGAACAAATTATTGCTTCATAATATGCTACAGCTGTAGTTAAAACATTTGACTACGATTTCTCTGTACTTTACTACTGACACTCAGCCTAATATGCAAATTAAGGGCCAAAATTATATATATTCCATTCATTTTGCTATGCATCACTCTTTTGTCAACTCGTGTTGAAAACAGAAAACACATGAGAACATATGTAATTTCAGCAATATATTTGTATATCAGGAGGTTCTGGGGGTAAATCATATGGAATCTGAAGTGAAAATGCGGAAAGAAAAATTGATTCTACAAACTGTGAAGCAAGAGTTGTTCTTAACACGTTTCATTCTCAATTTCCCCAGTTTTTAGCTTATACCTTGATTTAAATTTATTTAAAATAATTTAGAAATCTGCAGTTCTATAAATAGTTTTTGTTTCTATGCCACTTGTTACCACGGCAATAAGATATTTTCAAGTGCTATGAACTTAAAGATGAGAAGTAACAACTCGTCTTAGAAACTAAAGCACCATTTGCCTAGTGTGTCATCAATTGTGTGTCAAACATCACCCGATACTACTTTGATACCATTTTCTTGGGATATCAAACTGTTCGTAATGAAATGTTTAAGAGCGTGATAACGAACGTGATAGCAGTTATTAATTCAGATCCACTAATTTCAATTTTTAATCTTAGAAAGCTGTATGAACCTGAATCTTAGAAAGCTGCATGAATCTGAAATGCCCATAAATTTTTGAAAAAAATGGGGTAAAGATCAAAACAAATGAGGAATCTTAATGAAAATGACTAAATTTGATTCAGTGTCTCAGAAAACCCTACCAAAGAGTATGGGTAACTAATGCGGGAATCTAGAAGGATTAAAGGAAAAAAGAAAGGTGTATAAGAGGGAGTTGGGTAACAATTAGCCATTCATCTCCTATTATTAAGACTAAGTCTGAATATTGCTTTTCTGGAGTGATTCTTCCTTTTTTATTGCAGAAAAGGGCTCCTGAAACCTATTTCAAAGACACAGTTAACTAAATTTGTTCGTGTCATGCTTACTAAAGTTATATACAGTGATGTGTGGACTGTACATCACCTATTTTATTGTCATTTGTAGACGGTATGAGGGGAGAGTAAAAAGACGCTTCAAAGCGGAAATTTTAATATTCCAATTTCCCAATTCTCTGGAAAACTTCACATTAATAGAATAAGCTTTAGTGAAGGGGGAAGGGTAAAAATTGATATTTAATCCTTCTTGACTCAATTTCGAGTTCCATTTATTTCCATAAATAACAATAACAAAAACAATATCCCAAAGGGTTCAATTGCCCGTTATTTGGCAAACGACATAGAATAAATGACCAATATTAAAACTTGGCATAAACAATATTAAACAATGTCTAATTTATAATTCTATATGGAAAAGAAGTCAAATCACCGACAGTCCACACGAAACAGTGACCCTCCTATCACCCGAAAATAAATAACAAAATAAAATTCTCTACATCATCGAGGATCCAACGTTAACAAAACAAAAACAACCACCTCCCCCCCCAAAAAAAAATGAAACCATAAAACAACTACAAATTATTTAATATTTACCTCTAATAAGAAAATTTTCATATGTCTGTTAAAGGAGCCAAGTGCTCGTGACTGACGAATCTCAGCAGAAAACCAGTTCCAAGCACGTCCAACAGTCACGACCAGAACAAAGTCTGAACGAACCGAGGGAGTAGTCGGAATCATCTCATCCTCCCAGTTTCGAACTGTATACAAATTTACTTCCCCTACTAGTTTAACTAGTCCAGAAAAACAACATGGGAGATCTCCGAAATCGTTTTTGTTCTTGACTTAAATTACTAGTGGCTGGAGGGGGGGGGGGTAAAAGTACCACTCTCATAGCGACAAATTTTCTTATATAGCATATAATATTACATTCACAATTATGCAAACAGAGAGGTGGAAACTGTGAGGAATGGGACCATGAGCCATCCCGGGAAATATCATTAAGGGTATTGTTATAAAAAAAACTCCCAGTAGCTTTGTTTTCAGTGATCTTCAGGTTTCAAATAGCTTAAATCATATGAATATAAAGTATTAAACAAAAAAAGGAAACGCCACATTATAGAGGTTGTGACGGTTCACCCCCCCCCCCAAAACATAAACCTCAACGTCTGTTGTAAAAAAAAGTTGTAAAGGATTTATCTAGTATAATGACATTGAATTAAGAATTATGATTAAATAATTAAATTTGTTTAAAAAATTAAGTCACAATCTAAAATTCAAATTCTTAAACAGGAGACTGATTAGGTGGGGACGCTACCAACATGAAATGGATGCATTTGGGTTTTTTTTATTTGGATTGATGCTCTTTATTATATCTCGAGTGGGGCTGGGTATGATTGTTGGATGGTGGTTCTTTCGCTTATTACAATAGATCCTAGCTACAAGTATCCCTGCAGCGATAGCAACAATGCCTCCAGAGACTCCAGCTATTATTATTATAGCCTGTATGGGGCCATTTCCAGCACTGTTCTGAACATTCTTCTTTGTGTTCCCATTGGTATCAGAAGTAACTGTCAGTGCCACTTCTGAGTCATTATCAAAAACAGGGAATATTTGCTGAAAATTAGCACTGTTTCTCCAGTAGTTGCCTTTCTAAATATTCATTTCATTCCGAGAAATATGAATATTCTTTTGCAAATCATATTTATGAGTATCCATTAATGTTGCATTATCCTGTTTCGTTGGATCTCCCTTCTCAGCTATTGGTCTCTTTGTGTCATCATCTTGCTGCTGGGTAACGCTGTTTGCCACAGTAGTCTGCTCACTAAATATATTTGTTTCAAAAAACAAAGGACACAACACGCCACATTATGCGAAGGAATCTCTACATTCTTTTGTGTATAATATTTCTGAGTTTCCATTATCTTTGAATTGTACTGTTTCGTTGTCCTGTCTCCCTTCTCAGCTATTGGTCTCTTAGTGCCATCATCTTTGCTTTTACCTTTTTCAGAGAATAGAGGCTCATTCTGTCTAATTTTATGTTTAAATTCAAGAGCTTCCGTCCTCTGCTCTACTAAGACATTACCTCTGTTTTTCTGACGAGTTCTAGTAAGCATTTTTTCCTTCCTTCTTCAGATTTTAATTCCTCAAGCAGAGTAATTAGCTTGGTCTTTTGTTTAGCTTCTTCCAGAATCCGCTGTAGGTTCTTATCCTGCAAATCATCATTCCAGGTGATCTCAGAATATTTGATTAATAAGGGACTCGCAAATTTTACTAACTTTATTAATTCACTGACCAGAAGAAGCTGATACTTCAAAACAGATTCTTGACTAGGAATTTGAAAAGGAATCTGAAATTCTTCCTTTAACAAAGAATAAAGATAATTTGTTTCGTGTTCGAAGTATGTTGAACTATACTTAAAAACCTTACGTAAAATTATTTCCATAATCTTGTCAATGCTTGTCTTAATATTTGGAATCAGAATCAATGTGTTGAGCTTGTTAAGTTTAGGAAGCACACGAAAATTATGATCGAGTACTCTGAAAAGCTCACCTATACTTTTATAGGATTTCATGTGCATATCTCTCGTATTTGTGCTAGCAACGTTAAAAAAACTTTTCTGCAAGCGGAACTCCTGTTAATGGCTTGATCACACTAGCATCTAGCTTCACTGACACAAAACAGAGTATTGTAAACAATATGAATATAATCATGTTTAGGTTAATTTATTTTACTGAAATTTGTTGATTACTCGCTTAATTGGTATCCACTATTTTACTGGCTACTTAAACTTTATTAATATTTAAAGTCATTTCTATGGGATTTATATTACATAAATATTTTGTTTGAAAGGCTTATTCCGTTAAAATACTTCTGCAGCTGTTGAAATACTTATCAACATCAGCAATAGATTTTTATGTTGTAGTTTTGCTGAAAGCTGTCATATGACTATTCTACATTTCCAAAAATATTTGGATAGGATCAAAAAACACTGTTACCACTTGTTCTTTATTTCTTTATGTAAAACGACTAAGAAAACAGGGACTACTACAGGAACCTTAAGTAACATAGCTTATTAACATTGGTTTTGGAACAAAATCCTTTTTTAGACATTAACTTCCCACCTTTTTTCAAACAGAACAGTGTGGGCTTTTGATCCTGATTTACTAGATTGCAGCTGTTGCTGCAACCAAAATTAGATGGTTTCTAATGTATGCATCAAAAACAGGAAAATATCCTTGGACTTTTCCTAACTAGAATTATAGTTGTGGCCAAAGCTGACAACTAATGGAAAACAAAAAAAAAATCACCAAAATCAAACAAAACAACGTGCAATGGCATATTAAATACAACGTTAACGTCATAAATATTATAGTTGATAATATAACAAATCATGATATGAAGAAAAAAATATGACAACATTTACAATGATGTCATGTTCCTATATAGAATTATACATACATTCAAGCTCCCTGATTGCTAAGAAACTATTGTAAATAGAGCTTTGTCTAGAGAGTGATCCGAAAAGAGATAATAATAAAAAAAATTTCAAATTCAAACAGCCAAAGTATCTGCCATTGGGAATGCAAAATGCTGCCTAAGGAAAGCGTGATATGGTTTTCATGTGTTTATATATTTTTTTTTCTTTTTTCAAAGGCTCTTCCCAAGAAAATAGTTTTGGTCAAAACTTCGTCTCAAAGAATCAGAAGCGTCTGGGGGGACCGACAGCCTTCACACCCATTTTTCCACTCATTTTTTGCTCATAATATTTCCTTCTTATGTTGGAAAAAAGGCTTTTTTCATAGATGATCCAGGCAGTACCGGTAGCATATATATATTAAACCTTGTATCACGTTTTGTGCGGTGAAAACAAAATGTCAGACACAATGTAAAATTCATGGCGTTTGCTGGAATTATATAGACTCAATCGCCTTTTGGACAAACAGCACACAAGATATTTGACTTGAAAGTTCCGAGTTTCCCAGGTTCATTTTCCAGCATAAGACCTGGTTAAAAAAAAGCTTAAGAATTAGCTAAAGTGAAAGTTTTCCTACTTGACGAAGCCCTAATGTTACCAAAGAACGGCTCACAAAATACGGATCAGTTGTTCCGCTCCATTGCAAATCTAAACTTGCAATTCAGAGAGAAAATTCTGGTTGCTGGATGTGATTTCCGTTAGTCTCTACCTGGACAGCATTGAAGGATTACAGACATTTTACAAGTTATTTGACTTAAAAGGTCCGAGTTCCTCAGGTTCAATATCCAGCATAAGACCTGGTTAAAACAAAGCTTTAGAATTAGCTAAAGTGAAATTTTCACTGCTTGGCAAAATCCTAATGGTACCAAAGTAAGGCTCCCAAAACACGGATTAGTTGTTGCGGTCCATTGTAAAGCTAAACTTACCATTTGGAGAGAAAATTTTAGTTGCTATATGTTATTTCCGTCAGCTCTTACCTGGTAAACATTGAAGAAACCTCAGTGAAACACTTGATTTTCAAATTAAAAAAAGTTATCCCTGGAAATATTTCAAACATTTATCCTTAGAACAAAATATATGTGTTGTTCCTGAACAAGAAACATTTGTAAAGTATGTTCTGAACCTGGGACAAAGAGATTTCCCAAAAAATGTCTTCATTGGAATCAAATTACGGGAAGACATAATTTCCATTGGAATTTAATTGAAGAAGTATTTGAATATTGTCTGGCAAATTAAAATTACAATCCATTTAAGCAACGCGTTATTTTTTGCTTTTTTCAAAAAATAGGTGACTTAGATGTACTTGAAAATTGTCAAATACCTGAAATTTAGCTGAAACTGTGGATTTGCCACCCCATGATTTACAAATACGAATAAATAAAAAAATAATGTTTATACGTAACTTAAACTTTACAGAAGGAATGTGTAATGGAGCCCATCTTGCTGCTACTGAATTATGCAAAAAGTTAATTAAAGTAACTATTATTGCTGTGTAAAAATCTTGAAAAAAAGTTTATTTCTCTTAGAGTAATGTACAGTTAAACAACAGTATGTACAGTTAAACAACAGCAACAGCAATAGCAAAAACAGGATGTAAAATCAATTTTGACTAGCATTTCCAATTAAAATTCATAAATTACAAAGATAAACTTTTGAACATATTGGTGTCAACTTTTATTACTTGGCATTTTCTCGTGTTAAAAGTCAACAAAGCCGAAAAGTTCTACTACCGGCTGAAAATAAACGACAAACATATTATGCTGTGTGGGAGGAAGAATTGAAAACTGCCTGTAAAATATCTCATTGCTAAAATCAAATGCCTTTTAATTAATTAATTAATTAAACCAGTAATATTTGTGTTTATATGGGTTTACTTTTGTTTGAAATGGGCCACATAGTTTTTATTCTTGAAACTGGTATATATTGATATTTCTAGCTACAAAAAAGATCTGGAGTGGTCGTGAATTTGAGAAGGAATTAGTTTTTTTCCCGGGGTAGTTGTATTAAACCTATGGTGACGCCATGACATCAAGAAGAACTTCACATTATCTGTGGTTAGAAGACAAGCCACAACGAGGATCAAAACATACAAGCCCGCTATCTATTGATTGCTCGATAATCATTTATGCTGAATGAAGCTAAGCGTAACTTGAGTTCAAGTTTTGGATTTGCTTATAAAACTCTTTAAAGAGCTTTAAAAAAAGCTTACCTAAAAGGGCAAACCAATTCATTTGGAAATTGTGGAGGTGGCAATACAATTCGAATATACAAGAGGTAAGCACCAGACGAATCAAATGTTTGCTGTTCTTTTTTAGGAAATGTTGGCATACAAAGCGAGTATATATAATATTGAAGGAAACCAATGACTTGTAACTATCTCTTTAGTAGTTTAAAGTATGTTTGTAGGGTTGAACTGGATTTGTACAATTACTTGTTTACCGTCGACGGGGTTTTCTCTTTCAGATTTTATTTGTATTCTAACCGCACATTTTTTTTTTTTTTTGACTTTCATTTCGGATAAGAAACCTTTTACAAAAACCTTATATGTCCCGGGGCATGACTTAAAATCCATGCCCCCGAGCTATGGGGGTATGGTCAGCCCTGATTTGTCAACACTATTTTTCATGGCTTTGGTTTTTCAAGTTATAAGAAAATTTAGCGCAGAGAGCGATGTTATTGAGGAGGGGGGGAGTCCCTGTACATGCGGAAGAATTTCTGTTTGTTTTTATTTTTAATGTTGCTTCTAGTAATTGCATAGCTGAGTAAATAATCACGTTTTGGACAAGCCAATAGAAGGTAGCAAATCGTTTCTTTTTGAAAAGTTTGTTAGATATTCAAGAATACAGTGGATGATTTAGGAAACTAAAGCCTGAGTGAACTTTAAGAAAAGACATTTGAATTATTCCTACTAGTGCTAACAACACCACAGCACAAGACTGCCATAGGCCAACACATCTACATACACTCCCCCTATATCCCAATATATTCAAAACCTTCCTCTCTACATCCTCTCAGGAAGTTTCCAGTTCCCTTAAATCTTCCCTTGCGAAATCCTTAAACGGTAGCCAAGGATGATCTACTTTTTGCTTAGCTCAATATCGAAGGCTAAAAAAAACAAAACAAAAAGTGTTCTGCCCAAGTAAAGAGTGATGTGAACACAAATTATTATTTATTTATTTATTTGTTTGTCATTTTTAGACCTGGGCACTTTATATAGGTTTTGCCGTAAAAAATTCAAAAGGGGTCCATTTGATTGGAAATTGAAAGCTCTTCTGCCCTTTTTAATAGTCGAAAAGGACTGGAGGGCAACCAGGCCTCTCCCTTCGCCCTTCATTTCCACAAACATATCCAATCAAAGTTTTGAGATTGCAATTTTGTTCAGCGTAGCTGAAAGATCCAGGAATTATGCCTCTGAGGATGACCCCCCCCCCCCTGAGCCTCAAGGTATAAATTTTAGATTCTTCGACAGGGGCATATAAGGTTTATATCGAAGGGATGGTAATATAGACTTCGAAAGGGGTTCGTTGGAATGGGAATCAGAAGTTCTAGCGCCCTTTTAAGAGTCGCAGTGATTAGAGGGCAACTAGCCCCCTCCATTCACGTTCTATTTTCCCCAAATGCACAGGCTAGAAATATTGAGATAGGAATTTGTTCAAAAAATAGTTAAAATATCAAATAATGAGGGCTTCAAGGTTGATACACCCCCACACTAGAGTCTGGGGGCAAGGGTTGTGAGTTACTCCCCGGGGTTTTATATAAGGGTTTTCCTGGATGCGATGGTCGTGAGAATTTTATAAGAGGCTCATTTGATTGGAAATGTGAAGTTCTTGTTCTTATTTAAGAGTCAAAAGTGATTGAAGGCCATCAGCCCACCTTTTCCTTGACACTCTCATTTCCCAAAGGTATGCAATCAAACTTTTGAGATAACTATTTGTCCACAATAGTCCAAAGACCATAAAACAACGTCTTCAGGGTGGACACATCCCTTCAGAGCCTAGAGGCAAGGGTTGTAAGTTAGGCCCTGGGTTATGCAAGGTTTTTATGGTACAGGTGGCTGTATAAAATTTGATTCGGATGGGGGTCATTTGGTTGGAATTGGGAAATTCTAGTGTCGTTTTCAAGAGTCAAAAGTTAACTGAGGGCAACCTGCCCCCACCTTTGCTCCAAGCGATTCATTCCCCAAAACACATCCGATCATGATTTTAAGAGAGGTTTTTTGTTCAGCATTGTTGAAAGGTCCAGTAATGGTGTCTTTGGGTATGTCAACCTCCCCGGAGTCTTCAGGGCAAGGGTTGTAAGATGGGCAATTTGTGGAGACAAAATACGGTTTGACCTCGCAGAAATTCTAACAGAATTTTTTTTTACACCAATATGCTCAGAAAAAATTTGTTTAATTACGCAAAGGAAATCCAATCATATTCTCCCTGTATCAGCGTTCGAAAGTTGCCCTTGAAGGGGGAAAATAAGGGAGAAAATCCATTTTCGTGCTAATAGATATTTTGGAGTTTAAATAGTCGTTTCCTATCAAGAATGATGAATCCGAATCTGAGGCTGAAAATTCAGCTTTTTGTACCCCAGTATCAATTTTACTTTCATGGAATGGAGGGTGGGGTAAAGTATGCAGGTCATTATTTGACGGATTCATGATGCTGAAAGATCATTTTAGCATGAGAAGCATAACATGCTTCGTTCTATTTAGCATAACATGAGATGTTGCTAACTATAACATCTCTTGAAAACCGCTTTTTTAATATAGATCAAAACAAAAAACAATCAGTTATAAAAAGATGTTTAGAGATTAGGTAAACTAATCACAAAAACATTTTGATAAAAATCTAAAGCTAATTTTCTTCTTAGTTGTCTTTGTTATCGTCCTCATGCTGCCTTGCTGCAGCGTTAGCGAACAACGCCACTCTTCACTCCCTGCAGGCAACACTGTAGGGCACACCGTCCCACTGGCAGTTTTGTGTGAGAGACTCATAGCCGCTGATGCACTGGCACAGCACCATCCCTAGCACATTTTCCGGTTCTGGCGAAGCATCCGTCATATTGTGAATATAAATATTCAGTGACAAAAAAGAGGAGGCAACCCCACTCTTCGGGCTTTAACGAATTCCAAATATAAAAGAAACTCCAAGTCTAGAGTTACCAATCAAAAGCTAGGAACCTGAGAATATTTGCCGAGAAAGGAGAGAAAAGGAGAGAGCCCCCCCCCCAAAGTAAAAGAATCTTAATAAGTATCACACCATCAAAATAAATGTATCGGAGAACCCTACCGTAGAAGTTTAAAGTTCCCATATATACTAAAAATATGGAATTTTGTATTTTTTGCCGGAAAAAAAAGATCACAGATATATGTTTATTTGTTTCTTTTTTTCCAAAGGAGTGACCGTATCAAAATACTGGTCCTAGAAGATCAGAAGATGGTGTATTCGAATGAAAATTAAAAGTCATAGGCCCTTTTTAAGTGACCAAAAAGATTGGAGAGCAACTAGCCCCCCTTCTACGTCCTTTTTTCGCCAAAGTCATCCGATCAAACTACCAAGATATTCATTTTGTCCAGCATAGTTGAAAGTTCCAATAACTATGCTTTTATGGGTAACATAACCACCGCATCCCATGGGGAGAGGCCTGTCAGTTATGTGTCCATTTTTTTACGTATACTATTTCTTATTGGGAGGTATACAGACATATTTTTGGAGAAGAGGGTTTTGTGCTTGAGGTGGGTTTCCATTGGGAGAATTTCCCTTAGGGAGGGAAATTTTCGAGGGTGAACTTTCCAGGGATTTGTACACTGGATGGATTTCCTATACAAAATTATTTTTATTTGTCTTACTTCCTCTTTGCGAACTCAATTTTACATGTTGAGATGTTCCGGAGGAACAGTCAGAGGGCTATTTTCAGAGAGTCTGGATTTCCTGGGGAAAATCTCCACATCGTCTTCAAGAAATTTTACAGAGAAGGGAGGTTGTTTATATTGGAGGAAATTTCCAATGATGGGATCATTGTGATGAGAGATTAGTATCCCCCTAGGCACTTTAAATGCATGTCCTTCCTTTTCCCATAGAATTTCGAGCACATGCCCTGTTACGTCACACGACACACCTGTTTCTAGCTGGCAAGATTCTGAGCGCATGCCCTCCCTAGTCCTGTACAATTACCGTGAGAGCCACGGCAAGATTCCCGTCCTGGTAAGAGTCCTAGGATGTTTCTATTACTTGGAAAGTGGTCAGGATAATAGAAAAGTAGTATTAATAAGGGGAGTCCCTCGCACCTTTACAAAGCGGTCAGCTGTTTCTAGCCTTTTTAATTGATCGAGAGTCAGTTTCTTTCTGGAAGTGGGACAGTCAACACCAAAATGGATGCTTATAAATTATTGAACATTGAAAGTGTTGATGAAACGGGACCTAGACTGCCTAAGGTGGCGGTGGAAATTACAAGGGGTTCCCAACTAACCCTAGAATGGGACAAAATGTGTATTGGATATGTTATAACATTAAACAAATTCAAGTCGGAAGAATAATTGTGCTTTGCGGCTAAGGTGAATATAGCACATATACAGAGACTACAAGATGGATTAAATGCGCTGGCGAAATGTATTGAAGAGAACAATTTATAGACAACGGTTAGTCTGTATTTGGTAGTGACGGTGTTAAAATGACTAGATTTGGGAACCAGAAAATCTTACCTAATCTAGTAAAATTGGAAAAATGTTTAGTTTTAGATGATGACTTTCTGGAATTATCTCTTCAAAGAACAATATTTTCTCGAGATATGCTTAACCATATAATGGAAACCGATTCCCTATCCTTAGACTATTGTATGAAACTTTGTCTTCGTGGTCCCCTAGCTTTTACTCATTTATAGATATATTAATTGAGACAAGACAAAATGATACTTTGGTTTTGCTCTTAACCACTACTTAGACGGCAATTTTGTGACGCCCCTAGGAGACATTTTTATTGATCCCGAGTCAGTTTTTGTTTGGAAGTGAAACAATCAACTTAAACAAAATGTTTTACACATGCCCCATTATGCATGTATACTTTGGGCAGTTGGTCATCCTGTGAGAAGTGTGCTTTTGCTGGTGACTATAATGAAAAGTGTAAATTATGCAATCCATGTAAATTGCAGAGAGGATATGGAGTGCAAATTAAAGACTGTAATTCATGTCTGGAAGAGATTTGTGACTCTCATAATCGAGGATTCTTATGCTCCAATTGTCACTATGATAAATGTGATCAATGGGAAAATGCTTACCCCGGCATGATTGTGAAAAACCCTAAACGTGAGTTCAGTTTATTTTTAAGAGTCTGGTCTCGTCACACTTTTAAATTTTTTTGGGAAGAAGAACCTGGTCTGCCCTTTAATTGCTGGAATAATAAAAGAGTCTGGTTTTTACGACATCGCTATGAAGATATGATGACTTTGATTATAAACCTACAGACTTTCGTTTGGCTGTTACAGAAAGTGATTCTTCATATGAGAATTTCATATATGATATTGCTTCAAATAAGCAAATTGAAACACGTGAATTTTATAACATAAATCAGAGTAGTATTATTGACTTACAAAACGATTAAATTAAAATTAAGTTACACTATATTGTAGAAAATGTGACCCTGACTTTACACGTCAAGGTGAATACAAGCTGAATCCTGATGAGCTGTAACCAGTCATCGTTTCTGTTGATTACCTATACGCAGAAGAAGAAAATCTGAAGGACAATGTGTTTCGTATATATAAAATTTTATTAATAAGCAAATTTACATACATTTTTAAATCTTGAGGAATAAGCAAATAAGCAAATTTACACCATAAATCTTGAGGAATTCCATGTAAATATGTTCACGACTTCGAAAAATAAATATAATAGGGCATTAAAACTGAAGCTTTTTCGTTGATAGATATTGTACTCGCTTCCGATTTTGAATAATAGATTTTCCACTCTGCTCAAAAAATTTTTAATATGAGGAGGAGTATAGAATGTATATGGTAGACCAAGCGGATCAAAAATTTTATATTGTTTCTTGTTTGAAAAATGCATAGACAATGTCCCGTCTTTACCGTTGATGGACTGCTATTAACAATAATAATGGTGATGTCAACATGTGGAATATGCTCTAGGATATCTGAAGGTATGCAACACCTTCAGATTTCGAAGGTATACCTTTTATATTTCGACATGTAGGGGTCCATATTGAAAAAGCTGATTATTTGGTTAGTGTTCATGGCGCCAAGTCTAATAAAACACTGCCGTCAGGGATAATTTCCCAATAGGTCCAAATTAATTTAGCGAGAGTAATGCAATAATTTCCCCAAATGGTTTGGCAAAGGTACACTCTAACCGCACATTGTCCGTCCGGACACTACTCATATCTTGAGTACCGGGCAAATCCAACACAATAATGCCAGAGTGTTCGCAAAAATTTCTTCAGTTACACCATTTTCGAAAAATTCCGAATTTCGACTTAGGGATTACATTGTCAATTAATTTAGGGTCCTGTAGGATTTATCAAAGGATAAGTTGTAGAGCGGGATTCCATTTACTTTACACACAAGCGATGAAAGTTCAAACAGTTCAAAATTATGCGGGGAATCTGTCCATGATTCAACAGCGCTAGCACTTTTTACAAAAGCCAATGCTAACTTTGAAGGAATTTCGCCATTGATAAATGAAGAATCGGTATAGATACGCGTACCTGTAGCAATATGGCGTAGATTGTGATTGTTTGAGGCCCGAGAAGTTTAATATTATTCCCAGATGGTCTTATTTTTTCAATTGCCAAAGCAACAGAACTCATAACTTGCTGTTTTTGTACATGAAGTATTGCCGACGTGAGAGATATTGTTAAATCAGGTGCATTGTCCAGTACTTTCGCATAGTGTAATTGGACTTTGCGAGCTGTAGTTTTATATCACTACTTACATTGAAAGGCAGCCAATGAGGTATATTAAATATCTCATGATTTAGCTTCCCGACTAAATGTAAATCTTTAGTTGTCTCATCTCTATGAATATTAGTGACGCCAGTATTTGCTTTATATTCATAACCCTGTGCTTGCTTTCTCAACAGCTTATAAGACATTGGAATCACCAATTTTGAATTGTATATAACTTGCATAATTTGAAAGATTATTGGTCGTGCTCACCAATGTTCCATTTATGTAGACACTTATTTGTCTAAATAAATTGTGTAGTACACAATTTTCGTAAGATAGACCCTCGGCTGCACCTGGTTTTTCATTTTTAGATTTTCAACAACGACATTTAATCTACAAATGTCGCAGTTCAAATCGATGAAGTAGTCTTGATTGGAATAAATTTGAATATAAACATTTTCAGACAGCAGTAGTTCATAGTGTTCATTTTTACACTGACATCTGTACTTTCTGCATTGAAAAGATTTAGAGATGAGGTTACTGAAGGGTGAGAATCTTTATGTGGTAGATATGCCATTTTTCCTAGGAAAAGAAATCCTTTTTCGATCTTTTTACTTCCTTCTTCTTCTTTGATACTTTACGTTTCCGAACTTAATTGAGACTGATGAGTGATGAGGCCTTTCGCACCTTTTTTAAACCTTTTATTGCGTTGTTTCAAACGGTCACCAAGGGATCGCGCACTCGACCTGAGATTTTGCAAAATACTTTCTTGAATACTTTCCTAGAGCCCCAAACACGTAATGTAGAGGATGCAAATTCCGCTGCAACCAGTGCGATACATTTTTTTAGGCAGGGGTAGTAAAGAGCAAAAAAGCTTAGCAAACCAACTGCCGTGACGTTACCCAGACACTGACGAACGGCCCCTATAATAGCCCATTCTATGTCCCAGCTAACGTGGTCCAAGAGTATCAACAAAGCAATCAATATCAGGACATACAAACTGAGTTTGATTAGCCATTTTACTGAACAGGTCGAAAATGAAATGTAATTACGATAAAACCTTTTGTTATTGCTAGAAGTTCACCCAATTCACTTCTTAATGTTAACTTACAGAGCTCTAAATACGAAGCGTTGACTGGAATGTGTTGAAGGTGCTTTAAATTGTATTGGTGAATGTGGTCATTATGGGTTTTTCATTCAAGAACACGTAGGAGGAGGACATTGGTATTACAAACTCTTGATATCTCGACAAAGAAAGCGTAAAGAAATATACAACTGTCCAAGAAGAAGGCAGGTGAATACTCGGTGAAAATGACACGATTCATGCCACTAGCGCTTCCTGCACATTTACCATGGATTATATTATGTTTAAAACCAAGAACATATCTTAGATTTTAGTTGAGAATAACCTTTTCATTGTCAATGGGTGAAATAATATAGATTTTGCCCTCTTCCTTTGAATAATTGAATTGACAGGCACCATTTTTAAGATATGAAATTTTTAAGTTGATAGCACGACAGAATTGGTTCATAGTCCCAAACTCCTCAAATGATAATATGAAAAAAAAATTCAAATGAATTAAAATTTTCAATTACATGTCGATCCCTAACGATTGGCAAATCATGGGGTCAAATTTTTATATAATATGTACGATCCTTTCTTAAGATATATATTTATTTTTAAGAATACAATCTACCAGAGCAACTTCATACCTTCCCTCAAATTTAATGGCAGGGGAGAGTTTTGTCCAAAAATCGCTTGTTTTATTCAAATCGTCATAAAAAGGATCAAAAACAATGGACATAATGTCACATAATAACCTTCAGACATTATGATTGTCTTCAGCCGGTATCCAAGTATCAAAATCAGAGTTGTATCCAGAGTACCTTCCGACATTATGAACCTCTTCAGCGGGTATCCACGAATCAAAATCAAAGTTGTATCCTAGCCAGCGAACAAGCAACTGTCGCTTACCCTTGCGAGTACGAGTCTTTAATACTTTTTCAATTTGATAGATTCCACTGTTTCCAACTTTTTATAATTCATAGTCATAAAACTCGCCAGGATTCTCTTCATCTTTCATATGACGAAGACGATACGTTATAGGTTTAGTGTCCAAGAATTTTGACACTTTAAAAAAGCTCAGTACTCCAAAGTTAATTTCCCTTTTCAAAAATATTTCTTATACGACTGATTCGAACAGTATCACCAACATTAAATTTTCTCTTCCCCGCCTTTTCATTAAAATATTGGTTAAGGAAATGTGTATTGTCACTATGATGAACTTCCTGAGGGCTAGCATTGAACAAGGATCGATGAGGATGTTGATTATAAATCATCATAATTTTATCTAAATCTTGAAAAAATGAAGGTGTATTTTTCAAAGTACAATAACTTGAAATTAAAAGCCAAATTGTTCGTATTAAACGTTTAGCAAGTGCTGCCTTTATAGGACTATGACTATGATGGAGAATTTTATTATATTTCAACAAAAACCCTTTTTACATGTGGATTGTTCAAAGATGGATTCAAAGGCTTTAGCAAATTAATTGCCTCTCTTTGACTGCAATGAAACTACATGTGCATAACGACTAAAAACACTTATTGCAAGTAAAATATACTTCTAGGGTTTATTATGAAGTCTTTGAATCACATCTAGAGTCAAAAATCTGCTTGTAATATATCCAGAGAGTAAAAGGCTTTAGTTTTTCGACCGTGAAACATTTTCCATATGAAAATGTTAATCATAGCTAATGCCACCCCCCTTGCAAATCAAAAATATTATATAGAAAGATATGTCGTTAATTTGACCAAAAAAAAATTTACTTTTTGTGTGACCATTGCTATGCTTAAGCGCAAATTTAGAAGATTTACCAGACCGGACGCGTATCTGACGGTGCCAATAATTACCCCGTATACTGTTTAAGGAAACAACTAAGTCATCTTGAGCTATTAGCCGCTATTAAGGCTTAACGCCAAAAAGGGGAAACATAATAATGCCAAAACTTAAATAGTTGACGAATGTAAATTTACCCTTTAGGTATAATACGGGAAGTGTTATGAAATTCTAAAAACGAGAAAAACTCACCTTTTTGAGTAAAAAAAAAAGAACAACCTCTACTGAAAGGATTAATTGTTTTCAAGTAAATGGAGGAGGGTTAGGTTTTTACACAGCAAAAAAAACTTTAAGCTTTAAAAAGAGTATAGACAATGTGTGGAGGTTTTTCTTTTGGAGGGGGGTATAGAGGCTTGTTTTCAATTAGCAAAAAACTTGGAGGGAGGAAAAGTTCTAATAAAGAAAGTAACTTACTTCTTGATAGGAATTATCCATTATTTTTATTAGACTTCTAGCACGTTTGAGAATCAAATTAATACTGATGAGAAATTCTCCCTCCCATGGGTATTTATAGAATTCCTAGAACACACAAGGATTTTTGAAGGGGACACCTGTATTCTGGGAATCTTGTGATTCTAACATGGATAAAACAATAGGGGGAAATAAAAAAACACCTGGAATTTCGTCTAGACATATAAACAATATGGAAACAATATAGCTTCTACCACCTGGGGAGTCATTTTGGACACGATTTTCTATGAACGTCTAGAAATGTATTGGGGAAAAAACCTTGGAATTTCGCCTAGAAACAGAGCTCCGGTAAAAAAGCCGTCCGCTAGAAACACGTAAGAAGGGTTAAGAGCTCCACGCCTAATGGGTCGCTGGAAATCCAATGCTATTTTCCTTATGGATGCTGCGTCGTCAGATGACCCCCATAGAAATATGCAGGGGTGTGTACCGTGAAGTCAGAGGACATGCGCTAGAAATCCAATGCTATTTCTCCTATGGCATCCGTGACGTCAGAGGAAAGTCACAGAAAAACAAATGTGTGTGTCGCGTGCCGAAACATGCATTTGAAACGGGGGGTGTGTCGTATGATGTCACAGGGCAGGCGTATAAAATTCAATGCTATTTTCCCTATAGCTGCCGTTACGTCAGAGGACTCTGCTAGAAACAGCTGACCGCATTGTACAGTTATGAGGGACTGCCTTTATTGCTATTACTTTTCTATTATCCCGACCCCATTCCAAGTGATCAAAACATCCCAGGACTCTTGCCAGGACGGGAATCTTGCCGTGGCTCTCACGGTAATTCTCTAGGATAATGGAGGGCATGCGCTCGGAATCTTGCCAGCTGCAAACAGGTTTGTCTTGTGACGTAACAGGGTGTGCGCTTGGAATTCTGTGGGAAAAGGGAGGGCATGCGTTTAAAGTACTTTGGGGGATACTACTGGAGAGAAAATTTTTCATAGAGGGTGAGCCGGATTTACTAACATAATTTGAAACATGATCAGAAGTTAAATAAAAAAAAGAAATTCTTTTTACTCAAAATAAGGAGCAAGATTAAAACTCAAAATGAAAAGAAATTATTCCATATATGTCTGTTTTTCTTCCATCCCTAATACCTTACTCTTTACGCTAAAGTTTTACTGTTTTTTCCGAACTTTTTTAAGAGCGGCTCCTGAAACACAAGAATAGGAAGAACTGGATTATAATAGGAAGCTTTTTAAAAGTGCTAGGAACTTAAGCGCTAAGAGAGCGGTATTGAGGAAGGAGGTAACACCTACAAATACAAAATAATTTCTTTCTGTTTTAATGTTGCTCCTTACTTTCAGTTAAAAAAGCTTGTTTTTGATATTTAATTTCCACCGAAGCTGACATCATTCAAAGCGTATCCAAACGAATAGTTAATATACAATATTTTCATTTGTGGTTCATGTTGTATTTGAAAAGTCATATTGGTAATTTTTGAATTCACAGTTGATATAAACTGATGTATGGGGATATCCAACATTATTTTTTAAATCACTAGAATTACATCACATAGAATTACTATGTGATCACTAAACTTAGATCTTCATAAGAAATCCATAGCCCCACCCCTTCCCTTGGATGCGGCTTTGATACAGCAATAAGGGGTGAAAAGTGTGTGGGAGAAACGAAGTAATTGAATATACTATTGAGAAAGAATTTGCCTACACAAATAACTAAAATTTGCAACAGTAGACATTTAGGTCAATGAACCCCTAGGGGCAATGTGAACAGGAAAGTTTTTAGCCCGCTGTAAAGAAAACATCCTTTCAACTCCAACTACTCGTTTGTGCTGGCAGCTAGGGCTTTTAGTTAAAAGAAATATGGATTTACGTTGGTCAGCCTATCCACAGACCTTTGCCCCTTTAGCCTTTGCTTATTGAATACATTATTTTATCCTATTCAACACTTTTTGAAGCCACTCAACCATTCACTTATATAATTTCTGACCAACAAAACTGCCAGCTCATCATAGAAATAAAATATTTTTGAATTTGCAGTAAAATTAAACAAATCCTGATTTCTATCTTGATACCAAGATTATAACAGTAATTTCTTATAAGCAAACACTTTAAGCACACATCTAACAATCAGTCTCAGCCAAGTTATCAGAAAAAATTGACAAATTTAAACTTTATGCTGAAATGGCAATTCAAATCTCATCGGTAGAAAAGAGAATGTTGCTTAAATTTTTCAAGATCGACCAATAGTATCTCTCTACGGTTTATGTTTAGCAACTTTTGAAGAGTTAATGATAATTTTAGACTACTGATGGAACATGGACGTCCTCCTTTAAAAATTTGTTTACACTGCCATTAGCCCTGGCATAATTCATCAGAATTTCAAAGCTAATCAGGAAAGGAGCAATTTTGGCAGTTTTTCAGCCTTGTATTTGGGAAGTTAGTACCTTCAACAAAAATTTTAATCCTTTTTATTATACTTTATTCTCAGAAGACACAAACTAAAGCATTGTCGTCACTAGGGCCAAACCACTTGAGGATTTGGATTTCAAGTCGATAAAAACAGCTTTTTTAGATTTTTTTTCTTTTAAATGGGTCCATTCCCCCAAAAATAAAATTTTTTTCACTTGTTAGGGTCCCCTACATTAAGAGAAGTCAGATATAGAGCAAAATAAAATATGCAACTAAGTAACTGGGCATTCGAACAACTACCTCAGATCCTACAGGGTACCGTCATTCTTGAAAATACATTTTTTGGTTATACTGACAATTTTGAACAATACGAAAATCTAAAAATTTTAACCTGATATCGTAGGGGGGGGGGGGTCTATCTACCTTTGCTATGAATCATGTTGGCTTGGTGTAGGTGGCCAGAGGCTGAATACATGAATATTTCAATGGGGAAGGACTGGCAGAACAAAATATTTTGTCCGTTTTACACAAGACCAAAATAATAACAATTTGAAAAGGTATTATTCAGAAATAAGACTTTGTCTTACTATGGAACCAACTAAGAACCAACTATGGGTAAATTCCTCCCCTCTATCTAAAATACCAAATCTATTATTCATTCTGAACAATAAAATCTTAAACGCACCCTAAAATTTTGCCTCTTGTTCTGTCTGAAGTATAAAAGAACACATAAGTTCAACAATTACAGAGACAGGTTCAGAATTACACAACGAATGACGTTGTGACTTTCGTCACAACGTGACGTGAGTTTGACTTTCCCACAACTTTATTTTTTTAAACAAAAACAAACTTTAGCGTAAAAGAGCAAGGCGTTGAGGAGGGGACATCCCCTTTCATATACGGAATAATTTTCTGTTCGTTTTAAGTTTTAATGTCGCTCCTTATTTTCAGTTTAAAAATCCTGTTTTTTATTAAATTTCTGATCGTTTTTTAGTTAATGCAGTTTTTTATTTTGGCTCACCGTCATTGAATAAGTAAAACTAAATTTGCATATTAATTTTACTTTTCTTTTGCTAAATGGCTTTCTCTAAATTTGTTCTGACGTAATTTAAAAATTAACTTACGTAACGAATTTCTATATTCGTATATTTTTATTACGTATATTATGGGGTTTGCCCCCTAGTCAATACCTCGCTCTTTACGTTAAATTCAAATCGTGTTCCAATTTTTTAAGAATTACTCCTTAATCACAAAGCCCGTTAATTATAATAGATATCTCTGATGAAAGTACAGAAAAATTTGTTCCCTTGTGAATCAGACGAAATTGGCAAAAAAGGGGCATGGGAGGGGGCCAAGTTACCCTCCAGCATTTTTGGTCTCTGAAAAGGGCACTATAACTTTTAATTTCCGTTCGAATGAGCTCTCTCTTGATTTTGTAGGACCACGGGGTCGGTACGATTACCCCTTAAAAAAAAAAAATAATAAACACGCATCCGTGATCTCTTCTGGCAAAAAATACAAAGATGCACATTTTTGCAGGTATGAGCTTGAAACCAATGTAATAGGGTTTTCTGATACGCTGAATCTGACGGTGTGATTTTCAATAAAATTCTTTCACTTGTAGGGGAGCCTTTGATGAGTAATGCTAACTTAATAACATTTATATATTTAGAATCAGCAATATAAGCCCATTCTTTTGGTACATTTATTGACATGAAAATTCTGTTTTTTAAAGTTTTGATTACTATTGAGCCGTAACGCTTTTTTTTATGTTTTTTTTATTACGTATATGTTTTTACGTATATAAGAGGGTACTCCCCTTAGTCAATACCACGTTCTCTACGCTAAAGTTAAAATTTTGTTTAAATCACAAACCCCTGAATCACGAAGGTTGTTTAACTAGAATAGATAGCTCTTTTCAAATCACAAAAAAAAAAAAATTGTAGCGTAAAGAGCGAGATATTGACTTGGGGGTGAACCCCCTCATATACGTAATAATTTCTGTTCGTTTTAAGTTCTAATGTTGCTTCTTACTTTCAGTTGAAAAAGCTTGTTTTTTTTTAATTTAATTTCTGATCGTTTTTTAATAATGCTGGGAAATCCGGTGCCCCCTTCATAGAAATGTCCCTTACCCCAGGGAAACATCCTCCATGGAAAGATTCTCCCAAGTAAAACCCTTCCTTCAGCCCCCCCACCAGAAAAAAAATCCTTCCTGAAAATGTCTGTATAGTTCCCAATAACCAATACTATGTGTAAACAATGGGCAAAGTTCATAACTTGGAGCCCTTCCCCTGGGAACTGTGGGGGATTAAGTCATCATAAAATACATGTTTATTAGATTTTCAACTATGCTGAACAAAATGGCTATCTCAAAATTTTGATCGGGTGACTTCGGGAAAAAAATGAGCTTGGGGGGGGGGGGGCTAGTTTCCCTCCATTTCTTTTGTTCACTTAAAAAGGGCACTAGAAATTTTAATTTCCGTTTCAATGAGCCCTTCTACGATATCCTAGGTCCACTGGGTCAATACAATTACCCCTGGGGAAAAAACAACAAATTAACACCCATCCGTGATCTTTCTTCTGGCAAAAAAGGGAAAATTCCAGATTTTTGTAGTGGGAGCTTGAAACCTCTACAGTAGGGTTCTCTGATACGCTGAATATGATGGTGTGATTTTCATTAAGGTTCTATAACTTTTAAGGGTCTTTCTCCTTTTTTTCGAAAATCGGCAAAATTTTCTCAGGCGCGTAACTTTTGATGAGTAAAATTAAACTTGATGAAACTTATATATTTGAAATCAGGATTAAAATCTGATTTAAAATCTGAAACAGTTCGTTACCTCGAACTGTTTGATGAACAGTTCGCAAATATCATTTATATTCAATTCTGAACATCTTTTTTTTTTTTTTTACAAACGAGGATTCCCCACCCCAAGTTTAAAGGGTTTTAGATGCTACGAAGACCCGTTTTCTAGAGTTCTGGTTACCATTGAGCCGGGTCGATCCTTACTTACAGTTCGTTACCACGAACTGTTTGAAAGTAAAAGATCACCATCTAGTAGTGTCAAGGGTCAATTTAAATCTGAAATATCGGAAGGGTAACTACCTCCCGGGAAGTTATGATGCTGGTAGACTCCAGGATGAGAATTTGAGGGAAACATTCCAGGAACAGTTGAATACTAAACTTAAGAGTTTAAAATTTGATAATGAGGAAGATGATTGGAATAATTTTAGAAAAATAATTTGTGAAGTTGCTGAAGGTGTATTAGGGAAGAAAGCTAGAACTACAGCTAAGAATATTAGTGAAAAAGCTTTATGTTTTATTAGGAAGGAGAAAGGACTTGTACAAGAATTATCTGAGTGATATATCACGTGAAAACAAAAGGAGTGTAAAGAAAGTGGAGAAAGCATTAAAATATAAACTAAGGAGGTGTGAAGTGGAGGCTATGGATAAAATTGCCGAGGATCTGGAAGATGCAGCTAGACGGCATAATAGTAAAATATTGTACTGGCATGTTAACAAATTGAGAGAGAGTAGTCGATCCGGACTTGGCCCAGTTAAAGATAGGAATGGGGCCGCAATTAGCGATAAGGAAAAAAACTAAAGACAGATGGGCCGAACATTTTGAGAATTTCCTTAACCGAGATAGAGTTGCAGGAAAAGATATTGAGCAAAATGAAAAAGTTTGTGATACCTTGGATGTGAAGGAAGATTTGTTTTGTGAGCAGAAATTAGCAACAGCACTAAAGGATTAAAAAATAATAAGGCTACAGGTTCTGATAGGGTGATAGATGAGTTTTTTTTTCAATATGAGTAGGGAGCCAGGTATTACCCCTAGATACACTGCGTGCTGCCATCTATAATTAAGTCTAACGCCGACAGGTTATAATTTGTTCAAGGATTATTGATCCACTAACGGGTCAATGACACCATTTTCAAGGTGGATTTATTTGTTGTTTTTAAGTGTATTGACTCCGGGGACGAAGTTTGCGCATGCTTATTGAATTCTAACGGAGCAATGTATTTATCCACTAGAGGGGAAGTAGTTTTCTGAGAAAAATCGAGGGGAATTATTGATTCACGAAAGGGGAATTAAGAAACAATATGGCTTCTTTGGTCTTTAGATCTTAGAGATAAATGGTCTTTAGTGACAGAGATAAATTAATATTCTATTTTTTAAATATGGATTCTCTGGTCATTAGGCTTAGTGATAAATTCTGGAATTAATGTTCGTTCGAAACCTTAATAGTGTAGCTAGGAACACCTTAGAGATGAAGAGATTAACGCGGGAATTTTTTTACTGGGAATTTCAAATGTGACAGCGCAGGGATGCCAAAACAAAAGGAACACGCAGAAACTACGTTTAGGGATTATTTGGGCGAAACCGTTTGAGACATTTTAGAATATGATTTAGGCGAAACAGTTTGAGACATTGCAGAAGATGATTTGGGTGAAAATCCGTGGTCGTTATAATACATAAGCTCCATTTGAACAGTGTTGTAAGGTCCCCATACCCCAGCCCAAAGGGCCCCCCTAACCCAACCCCAAAGGGCCCCCTATCCCAACCCCAAAGGGTCCCCTCCCCCCGAGCCCCTAAGGGAGCACCCTCCTTTGGGGCCCCAAAGAGCCCCCTACCCCAACCCCAAAGGGCCCCCCTCCCCCGAGCCCCCAAAGGGGCACCCTCCCTTGGGGCCCTCAAAGGGCACCAAGCCCCAAAATAGCCCCCCCCCCCTCATTTTTTTTGATTTTTTTAACCTTTTTTTAACTTTTTTTTCACTATTTTTTTTAACATGTTATATTTTTTCAACTTTTTTTCTAGATGTCTTCGAATGATATGGAAAATGCTAATGGCTCTAACAATTGTACTCTATGCTTGCTCAGAGACATGAAATGGCTTTCCCACTGGTACTCTATGGCCAGTTATCGACACTACCTAGTTTATTGCATGTGTTAAATCAGTATTTTTTACACAGCGGAGCGATAAACACACGAGTACAAGTGGTAACACTATCGGAAACGCATGTGTGCATTGTCATGACAGTAAGGAATTAAATTTCTTCGGAGCACCAAAAAAATTCAACTCTTATGATGGTGGATATGCGATATTGAGATCTCCGAATATGATTGCACTCAAAGAGAATACCAACATAAAAATAATAGTTGATGAAGAGGGGCATCTTCTTGCTAGTACTTGTGGTAACATGTTACCCGGTGTTAAACCATATCGTCAGCTTTCGGGTATTAGTATTCGAATGAAAGCAAAGACGAAATAAAACGCCTACTCTTTTACTAATATCATAAACCATATCTTGTCTACGTGCCGGAACTGTTACTTGTGTAAAAATAATGTGATAATAGACAGTGAAATTGTCAGAAAAATAAAAAGAACATTAGCAGAAAATATCACTAAGGAACATAAAGATGAATCGATGAAAAACAAAGTATCAGCAAACGTTACTACCATTGATCAAACAGTATATGAACCAAATAATACTTACTTACTTGTACTTGCTGCACGTTCAAGCCGCATCTAGACACATCGTGGCGCCCAGCAGATGACGACATGTCTCCTTCCCTAGGTTTTGCTCGAGGGTGGCAGGCTCCACCATTTCCAGCCACTGGCGATCCCAGCGACGGCCGTATTTTCGGGATCCCCCGAGTGGCTCCAGATCAGACTTAACTCTTGCTAGCCACGCCTTCTTTTGGCCTCCTGCCCTCTTCTTCCATGTGGGTAGTGGTAGACATTTGAGGCATTTTTTGCTTATATGGTCATCTGGTCTGCGCATTGTGTGGCCAAACCATCTCAGTCTCCTATGCTTAACAATGTCAGAGACAAGTGGGCAATCCCCGCATCTTCTCTTTACTTCTTCATTCGACATTCTATCTGAGAGGTGGATACCCAGGATTTAGCACAAGCATTTGTGGTTGAATATATTCAAGCTCAACGCTTCGGCTGCCTTAAGTGACCACGTTTCACACCCATAGAGGAGGATAGAGAGAACCAAAGCTTTATACACTCGGAGCTTTGTGCGTAGCGATATTTCGCTCCGCTTCCAGACATAGCTCCGTAATTGAAGGAAGACACTCCAGGCTGACGATATGCGGCTCTGGATTTCTTCTGAAGATTCGCCGGCAGGGTTCACCATCGATCCGAGGTATTTGAACGACTGGACCTCCTCTATCTGATTACTATTTAGGGTCACAGGGGTTTCATCCATCCCAACTGTTCGCATGGATTTTATTTTTAGTAGGCTTATTTGGAAACCAGTCAAAAGTGCCTTGACTGCCAGGTCATTTATCATAGCCTGTGGTTCTGCAGCGGATTCAGCAAGCATATCCACATCGTCAGCATAGTGAAGATCTGTGACGGAGAAGGACGGGCACGCCTTTATAATTTTCAGGACCCTGAGAATCCAATCGATGACGAAGTTCAACAAAGTTGGTGAAAGGACACAGCCTTGACGTCCACCTTCCTCAATCAGGACCAGATCTGAAAGATCGCCAACGATTCTTACCCGGGCCTTTGTTCCAGCATAGTATGCCTTGAGAAGATCGATGATCTTCTCAGGTACACTTTCCTCTCTCATTACCTCCCATATTGCATCACGATGGACCGAATCAAACGCGGTAATGAAGTCTATGAAGATTTGGATTGTTTCCTGCTGGTGTTTAAACCGGTGTTCAAGGATCTGTCGCAGGATAAAAATCTGGTCACAGCAACCCATACCCGGCCTGAATCCTGCTTGGTTGGGTCGTGTTCGGCTGTTTCTGGTGTCTCTGAATCTATTTAAAAGTATGACTGCGAACAGCTTGGCAGCAATGGGGATAAGGGATATACCTCGGTAGTTTTTGCAATCCATTTGGTCTCCGTTTTTGAAGATAGGGACAATTATTGAGGTCTTCCAGTCATCTCTGATGTATTCATTGTACCTGCCTTCGTTTATCATGCTATGAAGTTCATCCACCGCCACCTGGGGATAGATTTCAGTAACTCGGCAGGAATCCCATCTTTTCCTGGGTTTTTATGGTTTTTCAAAACTCGGATCCCCTAATTACTTCATCCTTGGAGGGTGAGCCCGTACATACATTTTCATAAGCCTGGTTGTGCGGGGGGTTCTGCGGTGCTGTAAGTTGTTGCTGTCGATTACTATTGTCTCCTGGTTTCAATAGCTCTTGGAAATGAACTCGCCATCTTTCGATACGTTCCTCGCTGCTTGTGTGTATTTTCCCATCCTTCGCCTTAAGCGAGGGGATGGTAGTTTGCTTCTTCTTCCAGTGAATTCTCCAAGTATCTGATAAAGTTTTCGTGTATTATTCCGTGATGTGGCTCTTTCCATATCTCTGGCAACATTAGACCAGTAGGCATTTTCGTCAGCTCTTGCTGATTTGTGACATTCTTGTCGTAGCACTTTGTGTGTGTGGGGTCTTCTTTTTGGCCATTTCTTTTTTCTTGGAAGAGAGTTTGAGTGTGTTTTCTGAGATCCATTTCTTGGTTTTACACTTGACAAACTCAAGTATGTTTGAGGTAGCTTCCTTGATGTGGTCCTTGAATTTGCTCTATTTCTTCTCAATCTTTATCTTGGGGCACTGATCAGTCGGGATTGCCTCCTAGGTGTCATCTTGAAGGACAGCAAAGAGGTTTGAGATTTCAAGGACAAATGCTCCTCGGTATTCATCTACTTTCAGCTTCGACACGTCTATTTTCTGGCTCGGTATAGTTGTCTTCCTTGAGCTAAGTCTGTACTTTAGCCTTGTCTTCAGCAAGAAGTGGTCAGATCCATTTTTCGATCCCGTGTCAGCACCTCTGTGCACTCTCGAGTCCAACATCATGGATTTCCATCGTCGGGATACAAAGAGATAATCTATTTGGGCATTTACTCTTCCATCGCGGGATTCCCATGTATACGTATGGCACGGCTTGTGCCTAAACCAGGAATTAGCCATAGCGAGATTGTTCTGCATTGCGAACAGCAAAAGCTTGTTTCCATTTGTGCACCTGTCTCCGAGGTCGTGCTTGCCGATCGCATGATCCGAGTTATTCAGCTTTCCGCTGATTCTTGCATTGAAGTCGCCTCCAATTAGGAGGATATCTTTCCGGGGAATCTTATCAATGACTGTCTGCAGGTCTTTGTAAAACTGATCTTTTTCTGTTGAGTGGCATCTCTTATTGGGGCGTAAACGCTAAGGACAGTCAGATTATTCGTGCGACCTTTAATTCTTGCACGTACGATTCTTTCAGACAGAGGCTCATATTCGACGAATCCAGTAACTGCTTTGGGGGGACAACAGGATACCTACTCCTGCTCGACCAGATCCATCTAATGGTCCTGAGTTATAAAAAGAGACCACCTTCCCAGCCGAGGATCCAAGGGTCAAGATGTTACGTCCATTTAGTCTCATCTCAGAAACGCACAGAATATCAAGGTTATAAAGATAAAATTCATCCGCTACAAAAGCTTGTGTCAATGAACATTTAATTGAGCACAGGTTCGAGCAGCCGATATTTAGGCCTTGTCTTCTTGATAGGACGGTAGCTAGCATACTTTTCGACGAGAGCGCCATTCTCGTCGCATCGCATAATACCGGGGATGCCGTAGCCAAACTTTTCATCATCATATTTGTCATCATCATTGAGCGTTTCTTGGGATAAGGTACACACCCCAGTCTTGCGGTCACCCGAAGCGCGTTGGCCATCACTTTGCTCAGCGTGAAGCTCAGTATGTTTACACCCCTTTACCACTTTGAGGTGTGCTAGCGGATTTTCGATGCTGCCTAGGGACGGAGGGTCAAGCCTCATTGCCTGGATGCCCAAAACTGCCGTGGAAATTTCCCGGCTTAGCTAGCCCTTTGCCTGTAAAAATTGAGTATGACTCAAAATGGAAAAATTGAGTATGACTCAAAATGCAATAATGATTATTCTACTGATTACGAAAGTAAGAAAAGACCATAGCTATAGTATCAAAAGAGAACATGGTGTACCATTTAATGGAACAGATTCACAATGTCCAAAGCTGTTCGTTGATATTAATAATTATATTAATGCATCTACCATATATTTAAATTAATACAATACATGTCTTTATTTCATTAAAAATATGTTATATAATACTTTGTTATATTTCCATTTTTTCTAGGGTGCGCAAGCAGATTCATAGAACTTTTATTAGAAACAATGGCATATACAAATACATAGATCCAGACATACAAAACAGAGAAAGACAGACACTTTAGACATACAAACCAACAAAGACAAACACTGGGACTTGCAAACACCAAACAAGACATACAAACAAATAGATTCAGACATACAAACAGAGAAAGACAGACACTTTAGACATACAAAACAAACAAAGACAAACACTTGGACTTGCAAACACCAACCCAAACATACAAACAAATAGATTCAAACATACAAACAGAGAAAAAAGGCACATTAGACATACAAACCAACAATGGACTTGCAAACACCAACTCAGACATACAAACAAATAGATTCAGACATGCAAACAGAGATAGAAAAGCACATTAGACATACAAACCAACAATGGACTTGCAAAAATCAACCCAGACATACAAACAAATAGATTCAGACATGCAAACAGAGAAAGACAGGCACTTTAAACATACTAACCAACAAAGACAAGCGCTTGGACTTGCAAACACCAACCCAGACATACAAACAAATAGATTCAGACATACAAACAGAGAAAGACATACACTTTAGACATACAAACCAACAATGAACTTGCAAACACCAACCCAAACATACAAACAAATAGAGTCAAGCATACAAACAGAGAAATAAAGCAAATTAGACATAAAAACCAACAATAGACTTGCAAACACAACCCAAACATATAAACAAGTAGATTCAGACATGCAAACAGAGAAGACAGGCACTTTAGACATACAAACCAACAAAGACAAACCCTTGGACTTGCAAACACCAACCCAGACATACAAACAAATAGATTCAGACGTACAAACAGAGAAAGACATGCACTTTAGACATACAAACCAACAATGAACTTACAAACACCAACCCAAACATACAAACAAATAGAGTCAAGCATACAAACAGAGAAATAAAGGCACATTAGACATACAAACCATCAATGGACTTTCAAACACAACCCTGACATACAAACAAATAGATTCAGACATGCGAACAGAGAAAGACAGGCACTTTAGACATACAACCAACAAAGACAAACCCTTGGACTTGCAAACACCAACCCAGACATACAAACAAATACATTCAGACATACAAACAGAGAAAGACATGCACTTTAGACTTTAGACAAACAAACCATGCACAAAGACAAACCCTTGGACTTGCAAACACCAACCCAGACATACAAACAAATAGATTCAGACTTACAAACAGAGAAAGAAAGGCACATTAGACACACCAGCAACAATTGACTTGCAAACACCAGCCCAACCATAAAAACAAATAGATTCAGACATGCAAACAGAGAAAGACAGACACTTTAGACATACAAACCAACAAAGACAAACACTTTTACTTGCAAACACCGACTCAGACATATAAACAAATAGATTCAGACATACAAACAGAGAAAGACATGCACTTTAGACATACAAACCAACATAGACAAATTCATGGACTTGCAAACACTAAACCAGACATACAAACAAATAGATTTAGACATACAAACAGAGAAAGACAGGCACTTTAGACATACAAACCAACAAAGACAATTTACCTAGATTCAGAATACAAACCGGGAAAGACAGGCACTGTAATAAAGAAACACCCGCCCAAACACAGAAACAAAAAGAGGGAGAGACACATACAAATATATAGATTCAGAAATACAAACCGGGAAAGACAGGTACTGGGATAAGAAAAAATATGCCCCAAACACACAAGCAAAAAGAGTGAGAGACACATACAAATATATAGATTCAGAAATGCAAACCGACAAAGACAGGCATTGGAATAGGCAAACACCCACCCACACACACACACACACACACACACACACATATGCAAAAAGAGTGAGAGAGACAAAAACACGTACAAATACGTACATTCAGATTCACAAACCGAGAAAGAGAGGCATTAGAATAGGCAAAACCCGTCCAGACACACAGGCAAAAAGATTGAGAGAGGCAAAAACACATACAAATACGTAGATTCAGACACAGAGGCAAAAGGATTGAGAAAGACAAAAATATATACAAATACGTAGATTCAGACACACAAACCGAGAAAGAAATGCATTGGAATAAGCAAACACCCGCCAGACACACAGGCAAAAAGAGAGAGAGAGAGACAAAAACACATACAAACACGTATATTCAGACACCCAAACCGAGAAAGACATGCATTGGAATAGGCAAACACCCGCCCAGACACACAGGCAAACAGAGTGAGAGAGACAAAAACACAAACAAAGACGTAGATTCAGACACACAAACCGAGAAAGACATGCAATGGAATAAGCAGACACCCGCCCAGACAGACAGGAAAAACAAGTGAGAGAGACAAAAACACATACAAATACGTAGATTCAGACACACAAACTGAGAAAGACATGCATTGGAATAAGCGAAAACACTCGCCCAGACACATAGGCAATAAGAGTGAGAGAGACAAAAACACATAAAAATACATAGATTCAGACACACAAACCGAGAAAGACAGGCATTGGAATAAGCAAACACCTCGCCCAGACACACAGGCAAAAAGTGTGAGAGAGACAAAAACACATACAAATACGAAAATTCAGACACACAAACTGAGAAACATATGCATTGGAATAAGCAAACACTCACCCAGACACACAGGCAATAAGAATGAGAGGGACAAAAACACATAAAAATACATAAATTCAGACGCACAGACCGAGAAAGACAGGCATTGGAATAAGGAAACATCCCACCCAGACACACAGGCAAAAAGAGTGAGGAGACAAAAAAACGCATACAAAATACGTAGATTCAGACACACAAACCTAGAAAGACAGACATTGGAATAAGCAAACACCCGCCCACACACACATAGGTAAAAAGAGTGAGAGAGACAAAAACACATACCAATACGTAGATTTAGGCAGACAAAATGAGAAAGACATGAAATGGAATAAGCAAGCACCTGCCCAGAAACATGCAAAAAGAGTGAGAGAGACAAAAACACATACAAATATATAGATTCAGACACAAAAACCGAGAAAGACAGGCATTATAATAGACAAACACCCGCCCAGACACACAGGCAAAAAGATACAAAAACACACACAAATATGTAGATTCAGACACACAAACCAAGAAAGACAGGCATTGGAATAATCAAACACCCACCCAGACGCAGAGGCAAAAACGAGAAAAAAACACATACAAATATGTCGATTCAGACACACAAACCAAGAAAGACATGCATTGGAATAAGCAAACAGCCGCCCACACACACAGACAAAAAAGAGTGAGAGACACAAACAAATACGTAGATTCAGACACACAAACGAGAAAGACATGCATTGGAATAGGCAATCACCTGCCCAGACATGCAAGCAAAAAGAGTGAGAGAGACAAATACACATACAAATACACAAACCGAGAAAGACATGCATTGGAATGGGCAAACACCCACCTAGACACACAGGTAAAAAGAGTGAGAGACAAAAACACATACAAATATATAGATTTAGATATTTAGCCGACAAGGACTGGCACTTTGACATGCAAACACCTTTCCCAGACACATAGACAAAGAGAGTGAGAGAGACAAAAAAACATACAAATACATAAAATCATATATACAAACATACAGAGATAGGCACCGGAACATTTAAACACAGAAATACCAAAACCATATATATATATATATATATATATATATATATATATATATATATATATATATATATATATATATATATATATATATATATATATATATATATATATATATATATATATATATATATATATATATATATATATATATATATATATATATATATATATATATATATATATATATATATATATATATATATATATATATATATATATATATATATATATATATATATATTTGTATGTGTTTTTGTCTCTCTCACTCTTTTTGCCTGTGTGTCTGGGCGGGTGTTTGCCTATTCTAATGCATGTCTTTCTCGGTTTGTGTGTCTGAATCTACATATTTGTATGTGTTTTTATATATCTCTCTCTCACTCTTTTTTTCTGTGTGTCTAGGTGGGTGTTTGCTTATATTCCAATGCCTGTCTTTCTCGGTTTGTGTGTCTGAATCTACGTATTTGTTTGTGTCTCTCAGTCTTTTTACATGTGTGTGTGGGCGGGTGTTTGCTTATTCCAGTGCCTGTCTTTGTCGGTTTGTGTGTCTGATCTACATATTGTATGTGTCTTTGTCTCTCTCACTCTTTTTGTCTCTGTGTCTGGGCGGGTGTTTTGCCTATTCCAATGCCTGTCTTTCTCGGTTTGTGTCTCTGAATCTACATATTTCTTTGTGTTTTTGTCTCTCTCAATTCTTTTGCATGTGTCTGGGCGGGTGCTTGCTTATTCCATTTGCATGTCTTTCTCGGTTTGTCTGTCTGAATCTACGTATTTGTATGTGTTTTTTTTCTCTCTCACTCTTTTTACCTGTGTGTGTGTGGGCGGGGTTTGCTTATTCCAATGCCTGTCTTTCTCGGTTTGTGTGTCTGAATCTACATATTTCTATGTGTTTTTGTCTCTCTCACTTCTTTTGCATGTGTCTGGGAGGGTGCTTGCTTATTCCATTTGCATGTCTTTCTCGGTTTTTGTGTCTGAATGTACATATTTGTATGTGTTTTATTCTCTCTCACTCTTTTTACCTGCGTGTGTGTGTGAGCGGGTGTTTGCTTAATCCAATGCATGTCTTTCTCGGTTTGTGTGTCTGAATCTACATATTTGTATGTGTTTTAGTCTCTCTTACTCTTTTTTCTGTGCGTCTGGGAGGGTGTTTGCTTTTTCCAATGCCTGTCTTTCTCGGTTTTTGTGTCTGAATCTATGTATTTGTTTGTGTATCTCACTCTTTTTACCTGTGTGTGGGCGGATGTTTGCTTATTCCAATGCCTGTCTTTGTCGGTTTGTGTGTCTGAATCTATATATTTGTATGTGTTTTTGTCTCTCTCACTCTTTTTGTCTGTGTTTGTGTGGGCTGATGTTTGCTTATTCCATTGCATATCTTTTTTGGTTTGTGTGTCTGAATCTACATATTTGTATTTGTTTTGTCTCTTTTTGCCTGTGTGTCTGGGCGGGTGTTTGCCTATTCCAATGCCTGTCTTTCTCGGTTTGTGTGTCTGAATCTGCATATTTCTATGTGTTTTTGTCTCTCTCACTCTTTCTGCATCTGTCTGGATAGGTGCTTGCTTATTCAATTGCATGTCTTTCTCAGTTTGTCTATCTGAATCTACGTATTTGTATGTGTTTTTTTCTCTCTCACTCTTTTTACCTGTATTAGTGTGGGCGGGTGTTTGCTTATTCCAATGCATGTCTTTCTCGGTTTGTGTGTCTGAATTTACGTATTTGTATGTGTCTTTGTCTCTCTCATTCTTTTTGCCTGTGTGTCTTGGTGGGTGTGTTTGCTTATTCTTATGTATATCTTTCTCAGTTTGTGTGTCTGAATTTACGTATTTGTAAGTGTCTTTGTCTCTCTCACTCTTTTTGCCTGTGTGTCTGGGCGGGTGTTTGCATATTCCAATGTCTATCTTTCTCGGTTTGTATGTCTGAATCTACATATTTGTATGTGTTTTTGTTTCTCTCACTCTTTTTTTCTGTGTGTCTCGGTGGGTGTTTGCTTAGTGCAATGCCTGTCTTTCTTGGTTTGTGCGTCTCAATATACATATTTTTATGTGTTTTTGTCTCTCTCACTTCTTTTGCATGTGTTGGGGCGGGTGCTTGCTTATTCCATTTGCATGCCTTTCTCGGTTTGTCTGTCTGAATCTACATATTTATATGCGTTTTTGTCTCTTTTTGCCGGTGTGTCTGAGCGGGTGTTTGCCTATTCCAATGCCTGTCCTTCTCGGTTTGTGTGTCTGAATCTACATATTTCTATGTGTTTTTGTCTCTCTCACTTCTTTTGCATGTGTCTGGGTGGGTGTTTGCTTATTCCATTTGCATGTCTTTCTCGGTTTGTCTGTCTGAATCTACGTATTTGTATGTGATTTTTTCTCTCTCACTCTTTTTACCTGTGTTTGTGTGGGCGGGTGTTTGCTTATTCCAATGCATGTCTTTCTCGGTTTGTGTGTCTGAAAGTACATATTTGTATGTGTTTTTGTCTCTCTCACTCTTTTTTTCTGTGTGTCTTGGTGGGTGTTTGCTTTTTCCAATGCCTGTCTTTCTCGGTTTATGTGTCTGAATCTACGTATTTGTTTGTGTCTCTCACTCTTTTTACCTGTGTATGGGCAGATGTTTGCTTATTCCAATGCCTGTCTTTGCCGTTTTTTGGTCTGAATCTACATATTTGTATGTGTTTTTGTCTCTCTCAATCTTTTTGCCTGTGTGTCTGGGCGGGTGTTTGCATATTCCAATGTCTGTCTTTCTCGGTTTGTATGTCTGAATCTACATATTTATATGTGTTTTTTGTCTCTCTCAGTCTCTTTTGCCTGTGTGTCTGGGTGAGTGTGTTTGCCTATTCCAATGCATATCTTTCTCGGTTTGTGTGTCTGAATCTACATATTTTGTATGTGTTTTTGTTTCTCTCACTCTTTTTTTCTGTGTGTCTGGGTGGGTGTTTGCTTAGTCCAATCCTGTCTTTCTCGGTTTGTGTGTCTGAATCTACGTATTTGTTTGTGTCTCTCACTCTTTTTACCTGTGTGTGGGTGGATGTTTGCTTATTCCAATGCCTGTCTTTGTCGGTTTGTGTGTCTGAATCTACATATTTGTATGTGTTTTTTCTCTCTCACTCTTTTTGCTGTGTTGTGTGGGCGGGTGTTTGCCTATTCCCAATGCCTTTCTTTCTCGGTTTGTGTGTCTGAATCTACGTATTTCTATGTGTTTTTGTCTCTCTCACTTTTTTTGCATGTTGTCTGGGTGGGTGCTTGCTTATTCCATTGCATGTCTTTCTCGGTTTGTCTGTCTGAATCTACGTATTTGTATGTGTTTTTTTTCTCTCACTCCTTTTACCTGTGTGTGTGTGGGCGGGTGTTTGCTTATTCCAATGCATGTCTTTCTCGGTTTGTGTGTCTGAATCTACATATTTGTATGTGTTTTGTCTCTCTCACTCTTTTTTTCTGTCTGTGTGTGGGTTTTGTGTGGGTCTTGGTGTTTGCTTTTTCAATGCCTGTCTTTCTCGGTTTGTTTGTCTGAATCTACGTATTTGTATGTGTGTGTTCTGGTGGGTGTCTCTCACTCTTTTTACATATTTGTGTGTCTTTGGTTTTCTCTCTCCTCTTTTTTTTGTGTTTTCCAATGCATGCTTTCTCGGTTTGTGTGTCTGAATCTACATATTTGTATTGTTTTTGTCTCTCTCACTCTTTTTTTCTGTCTGTCTGGTGGGTGGGTTTTGCTTTTTTCCAATGCCTGTCTTTCTCGTTTGTGTGTATGAATCTACGTATTTGTTTGTGTCTCTCACTCTTTTTACCTATGTGTGGCCAGATGTTTGCTTATTCCAATGTCTGTCTTTGTCGGTTTGTGTGTCTGTATCTACATATTTGTATGTGTTTTCGTCTCTCTCACTCTTTTTGTCTGTGTGTGTGGGCGGATGTTTGCTTATTCCATTGCATATCTTTCTTGGTTTGTGTGTCTGAATCTTCATGTTTGTATGTGTTTTGTCTCTTTTTGCCTGTGTGTCTGGGCGGGTGTTTGCCTATTCCAATGCCTGTCTTTCTCGGTTTGTGTGTCTGAATCTACATATTTCTATGTGTTTTTTGTCTCTCTCACTCTTTCTGCATGTGTCTGGGTGGGTGCTTGCTTTTTCAATTGCATGTCTTTCTCAGTTTGTCTATCTGAATCTACGTATTTGTATGTGTTTTTTCTCTCTCACTCTTTTTACCGGTGTTAGTGTGGGCGGGTGTTTGCTTATTCCAATGCATGGGTTTCTCGGTTTGTGTGTCTGAATTTACGTATTTGTATGTGTCTTTGTCTCTCTCACTCTTTTTGCCTGTGTTTCTGGGCGGGTGTTTTGCTTATTCTAATGTATATCTTTCTCGGTTTGTGTGTCTGAATTTACCTATTTGTAAGTGTCTTTGTCTCTCTCACTCTTTTTGCCTGTGTGTCTCTGGGCGGGTGTTTGCATATTCCAATGTCTGTCTTTCTCGGTTTGTATGTCTGAATCTACATATTTGTATGTGTTTTTGTCTCTCTCACTCTTTTTGCCTGTGTGTTTGGGTGGGTGTTTGCCTATTCCAATGCATGTCTTTCTCGGTTTGTGCGTCTGAATCTACATATTTGTATGTGTTTTTGTTTCTCTCACTCTTTTTTTCTGTGTGTCTGGGTGGGTGTTTGCTTAGTCCAATGCCTGTCTTTCTTGGTTTATGCGTCTCAATATACACATTTGTAAGTGTTTTTGTCGCTCTCGCTTCTTTTGCATGTGTTTGGGCGGGTGCTTGCTTATTCCATTTGCATGTCTTTCTTGGTTTGTCTGTCTGAATTTACATTTTTTTATGCGTTTTTGTCTCTTTTTGCCATTGTGTCTGGGTGGGGGTTTTGCCTATTCCAATGCCTGTCTTTCTCGTTTGTGTGTCTGAAATCTACATAACTCTATTGGTTTTGTCTCTCTCACTTCTTTTGCATGTGTCTGGGCGGGTGCTTGCTTATTCCATTTGCATGTCTTTCTCGGTTTGTCTGTCTGAATCTACGTATTTGTATGTGTTTTTCTCTCTCTCAGTCTTTTTTACCTGTGTGTGGTGTGGGCGGGTGTTTGCTTATTCCAATGCATGTCTTTCTCGGTTTGTGTGTCTGAATGTACATATTTGTATGTTTTTTGTCTCTCTCACTCTTTTTTTCTGTGTGTCTGAATCTACACATTTGTATGTGTTTTTGTCTCTCTCAATCTTTTTGCCCTGTGTGTCTGGGCGGGTGTTTGCATATTCCAATGTCTGTCTTTCTCGGTTTGCATGTCTGAATCTACATATGTATATGTGTTTTTGTCTCTCTCAGTCTTTTTGCCTGTGTGTCTGGGTGGGTGTTTGCCTATTCCAATGCATGTCTTTCTCGGTTTGTGTGTCTGAATCTACATATTTGTATGTGTTTTTGTTTCTCTCACTCTTTTTTTCTGTGTGTCTGGGTGGGTGTTTGCTTAGTCCAATCCCTGTCTTTCTTTGTTTGTGTGTCTGAATCTACGTATTTGTTTGTGTCTCTCACTCTTTTTACCTGTGTGTGTGGGTGGGTGTTTGCTTATTCCAATGCCTGTCTTTGTCAGTTTGTGTGTCTGAATCTACATATTTGTATGTGTTTTTTTCTCTCTCACTCTTTTTGGCTGTATATGTGGGCGGGTGTTTGCCTATTCCAATGCCTGTCTTTCTCGGTTTGTGTGTCTGAATCTACATATTTCTATGTGTTTTTGTCTCTCTCACTTCTTTTGCATGTTTCTGGGCGGGTGCTTGCTTATTCCATTTGCATATCTTTCTCGGTTTGTCTGTCTGAATCTACGTATTTGTATGTGTTTTTTTTCTCTCTCACACTCTTTTTACCTGTGTGTGTGTGGGCGGGTGTTTGCTTATTCCAATGCATGTCTTTCTCGGTTTGTGTGTCTGAATCTACATATTTGTATGTGTTTTTGTCTCTCTCACTCTTTTTCTCTGTGTGTCTGGGTGGGTTTTTGCTTTTTCCATTGCCTGTCTTTTTCGGTTTGTTTGTATGAATCTACGTATTTGTTTGTGTCTCTCACTCTTTTTACCTATGTGTGGCCAGATGTTTGCTTATTCCAATGCCTGTCTTTGTCGGTTTGTGTGTCTGAATCTACATATTTGTATGATTTTTCGTCTCTCTCACTCCTTTTGTCTGTGTGTGTGGGCGGATGTTTGCTTATTCCATTGCATATCTTTCTTGGTTTGTGTGTCTGAATCTACATGTTTTGTATGTGTTTTGTCTCTTTTTGCCTGTGTGTCTGGGCGGGTTTTTGCCTATTCCAATGCCTGTCTTTTTCGGTTTGTGTGTCTGAATCTACATATTTCTATGTGTTTTTGTCTCTCTCACTCTTTCTGCATGTGTCTGGGTGGGCGCTTGCTTATTCAATTGCATGTCTTTCTCAGTTTGTCTATCTGAATCTACGTATTTGTATGTGTTTTTTTCTCCCTCACTCTTTTTACCTGTTTTAGTGTGGCGGGTGTTTGCTTATTCCAATGCATGGGTTTCTCGGTTTGTGTGTCTGAATTTAGGTATTTGTATGTGTCTTTGTCTCTCTCACTCTTTTTGCCTGTTTTTTCTGGGCGGGTGTTTGCTTATTCTAATGTATATCTTTCTCGGTTTGTGTGTCTGAATTTACGTATTTGTAAGTGTCTTTGTCTCTCTCACTCTTTTTGCCTGTGTGTCTGGGCGGGTGTTTGCATACTCCAATGTCTGTCTTTCTTGTTTGTATGTCTGAATCTACATATTTGTTTTGTTTTTTCTCTCTCACTATTTTTTGCCTGTGTGTCTGGACGGGTGTTTGCCTATTCCAATGCATGTCTTTCTCGGTTTATGTGTCTGAATCTACATATTTGTATGTGTTTTTTTTTCTCTCACTCTTTTTTTCTGTGTGTCTGGGTGGGGGTTTGCTTAGTCCAATGCATGTCTTTCTCGGTTTGTGTGTCTGAATCTACGTATTTGTTTGTGTCTCTCACTTTTTTTACCTGTGTGTGTGGGCGGGTGTTTGCTTATTCCAATGCCTGTCTTTGTTGGTTTGTGTGGCTGATTCTACATATTTGTATGTGTTTTTGTCTCTCTCACTCTTTTTGGCTGTGTGTAAGGGGCGGGTGTTTGCTTATTCCAATGCATGTCTTTCTTGGTTTGTCTGTCTCAATCTACATATTTGTATGTGTTTTTGTCTCTTTTTGCCTGTGGCCTGTGTGTCTGGGCGGGTGTTTGCTTATTCCAATGCCTGTCTTTCTCGGTTTGTGTGTCTGAATCTACATATTTCTATGTGTTTTTCGTCTCTCTCAGTTCTTTTGCATGTGTCTGGGTGGGTGCTTGCTTATTCCATTTGCATGTCTTTCTCGTTTGTCTGTGTCTGAATCTACGTATTTGTATGTGTTTTTTCTCTCTCACTCTTTTTTACCTGTATTTTTGTGGGCGGGTGTTTGCTTATTCCAATGCATGTCTTTCTCCGTTTGTTTGTCTGAATCTATATATTTCTATGTGTTTTTGTCTCTCTCACTTCTTTTGCATGTTTTCTGGGCGGGTGCTTGCTTATTCCATTTGCATATCTTTCTCGGTTTGTCTGTCTGAATCTACGTATTTGTATGTGTTTTTTTCTCTCTCACTCTTTTTACCTGTGTGTGTGTGGGCGGGTGTTTGCTTATTCCAATGCATGTCTTTCTCGGTTTGTGTGTCTGAATCTACATATTTGTATGTGTTTTTTGTCTCTCTCACTCTTTTTTTCTGTGTGTCTGGGTGGGTTTTTGCTTTTTTCCATTGCCTGTCCTTTTTCGGTTTGTTTGTATGAATCTACGTATTTGTTTGTGTCTCTCACTCTTTTTACCTATGTGTGGCCAGATGTTTGCTTATTCCAATGCCTGTCTTTGTCGGTTTGTGTGTCTGAATCTACATATTTGTATGATTTTTCGTCTCTCTCACTCCTTTTGTCTGTGTGTGTGGGCGGATGTTTGCTTATTCCATTGCATATCTTTCTTGGTTTGTGTGTCTGAATCTACATGTTTGTATGTGTTTTGTCTCTTTTTGCCTGTGTGTCTGGGCGAGTTTTTGCCTATTCCAATGCCTGTCTTTTTCGGTTTGTGTGTCTGAATCTACATATTTCTATGTGTTTTTGTCTCTCACTCACTCTTTCTGCATGTGTCTGGGTGGGCGCTTGCTTATTCAATTGCATGTCTTTCTCAGTTTGTCTATCTGAATCTACGTATTTGTATGTGTTTTTTTTCTCTCTCACTCTTTTTACCTGTTTTTTAGTGTGGGCGGGTGTTTGCTTATTCCAATGCATGGGTTTCTCGGTTTGTGTGTCTGAATTTAGGTATTTGTATGTGTCTTTGTCTCTCTCACTCTTTTTGCCTGTTTTTCTGGGCGGGTGTTTGCTTATTCTAATGTATATCTTTCTCGGTTTGTGTGTCTGAATTTACGTATTTGTAAGTGTCTTTGTCTCTCTCACTCTTTTTGCCTGTGTGTCTGGGCGGGTGTTTGCATACTCCAATGTCTGTCTTTCTTGGTTTGTATGTCTGAATCTACATATTTGTTGTGTGTTTTTATCTCTCTCACTATTTTTGCCTGTGTGTCTGGACGGGTGTTTGCCTATTCCAATGCATGTCTTTCTCGGTTTATGTGTCTGAATCTACATATTTGTATGTGTTTTTGTTTCTCTCACTCTTTTTTTCTGTGTGTCTGGGTGGGGGTTTGCTTAGTCCAATGCATGTCTTTCTCGGTTTGTGTGTCTGAATCTACGTATTTGTTGTTTGTGTCTCTCACTTTTTTTTTACCTGTGTGTGTGGGCGGGTGTTTGCTTATTCCAATGCCTGTCTTTGTTGGTTTGTGTGGCTGATTCTACATATTTGTATGTGTTTTTGTCTCTCTCACTCTTTTGGCTGTGTGTAAGGGCGGGTGTTTGCTTATTCCAATGCATGTCTTTCTTGGTTTGTCTGTCTCAATCTACATATTTGTATGTGTTTTTGTCTCTTTTTGCCTGTGGCCTGTGTGTCTGGGCGGGTGTTTGCTTATTCCAATGCCTGTCTTTCTCGGTTTGTGTGTCTGAATCTACATATTTCTATGTGTTTTCGTCTCTCTCAGTTCTTTTGCATGTGTCTGGGTGGGTGCTTGCTTATTCCATTTGCATGTCTTTCTCGGTTTGTCTGTCTGAATCTACGTATTTGTATGTGTTTTTTCTCTCTCACTCTTTTTACCTGTATTTTTGTGGGGCGGGTGTTTGCTTTTCAATGCATGTCTTTCTCCGTTTGTTTGTCTGAATCTATATATTTGTATGTGTGTTTTTGTCTCTCTCACTCTTTTTTTCTGTGTGTCAGGGTGGGTGTTTGCTTTTTTCCAATGCCAGTCCTTCTCGGTTTGTGTGTCTGAATCTACGTATTTTTTTGTGTCTCTCACTCTTTTGACCTGTGTGTGGGCGGATGTTTGCTTATTCCAATGCATGTCTTTCTTGGTTTGTGTGTCCGAATCTACATATTTGTATGTGTTTTTGTCTCTTTTTGCCTCTGTGTCTGGGTGGGTGTTTGCTTTTTCAAATGCCTGTCTTTCTCGGTTTGTGTGTGTCTGAATCTACGTATTTTTTTGTGTCTCTCACTCTTTTTACCTGTGTGTGGGTGGATGTTTGCTTATTCCAATGCATGTCTTTCTCGGTTTGTTTGTCTGAATCTACATATTTGTATGTGATTTTGTCTCTCTCATTCTTTTTTCTGTGTGTCAGGGTGGGTGTTTGCTTTTTCCAATGCCTGTCTTTCTCGGTTTGTGTGTCTGAATCTACGTATTTTTTTTGTCTCTCTCACTCTTTTTACTTGTGTGTGGGCGGATGTTTGATTATTCCAATGCATGTCTTTCTTGGTTTGTGTGTCTGAATCTACATATTTCAATGTGTTTTTGTCTCTCTTACTCTTTTTGCATCTTTATGGGCGGATGCTTGCTTATTCCATTTGCGTGTCTTTCTCGGTTTGTCTGTCTGAATCTATGTATATGTAAGTGTTTTTGTCTCTCTCACTCTTTTTGTCTGTGTGTGTCGGCGGGTGTTGGCTTATTCCAATGCATGTCTTTCTTGGTTTGTGTGTCTGAATCTACATATTTGTATGTGTTTTTGTCTCTTTTTGCCTGTGTGTCTGGGCGGGTGTTTGCCTATTCCAATGCCTGTCTTTCACGGTTTGTGTGTCTGAATCTACATATTTCTATGTGTTTTTGTCTCTCTCACTCTTTTTGCATGTGTCTGGGTGGGTGCTTGCTTATTCAATTGCATGTCTTTCTCAGTTGGTCTATCTGAATCTACGTATTTGTATGTGTTTTTCCTCTCTCACTCTTTTTACCTGTGTTAGTGTGGGTGGGTGTTTGCTTATTCCAATGCATGTATTTCTTGGTTTGTGTGTCTGAATCTACATATTTGTATGTGTTTTTTGTCTCTCTCACTTTTTTTGCCTGTGTGTCTGGGCAGGGTGTTTGCTTATTTCAATGCCTGTCTTTTTCGGTTTGTCTGTCTGAATCTATGTAATTTTACGTGTTTTTGTCTCTCTCACTCTCTTTGCCTGTGTGGGTGGTCGTTTGCTTATTCCATTGCATATCTTTCTTTGTTTGTGTGTCTGAATCTACGGATTTGTTTGTGTCTCTCACTCTTTTTTACCTGTGTGTGTTGGCGGGTGTTTGCTTATTCCAATGCCTGGCTTTGTCGGTTTGTGTGTCTTCATCTACATATTTGTTTGTGTTTTTGTCTGTGTTTTTGTGTTTTTGTCTGTTTTTGTCTTTTGGTCTGTGTGTGTGGGTGGGTGTTTGCTTATTCCATTGCATGTATTTCTTGGTTTGTGTGTCTGAATCTACATATTTCTATGTGTTTTGTCCCTTTTTGCCTGTGTGTTTGGGTGGGTGTTTGCCTATTCCAATGCCTGTCTTTCTCGGTTTGTGTATCGGAATCTACATATTTCTGTGTTGTTGTCTCTCTCACTCTTTTTGCATGTGTCTGGGCGGGTGCTTGCTTATTCAATTGCATGTCTTTCTCGGTTTCTCTCTGTCTGAATCTACGTATTTGTATGTGTTTTTTTCTCTCTCACTCTTTTTACCTGTGTGTGTGTGTGTGTTATTCCAATACCTGTCTTTCTTGGTTTGTGTTTTCTGAATCTACATATTTGTATGTTTTTTTGTCTTCCTCACTATTTTTGCCTGTGTTTGTCTGGGCGATTGTTTGCTTATTCCAATGTCTGTCTTTCTCGGTTTGTGTGTCTGAATCTAAGTATTTGTATGCCTTTTTGTCTTTCACACTCTTTTTTTCTGTATCTCTGGGACGGGTGTTGCTTATTCCAATGCATGTCTTTCTTGGTTTGTGTGCCTGAATCTACGTATTTGTATGTGTCTCTCACTCTTTTTGCTTGTGTGTTTGGGCATGAGTTTGCTCATTCCATTGCATGTCTTTCTCGGTTTGTGTGTCTGAATCTACATATTTGTATGTGTTTTTAGTCTCTTTTTTGCCTGTGTGTCTGGGTGGGTGTTTGGCTATTCCAATGCCTGTCTTTCTCGGTTTGTGTGTCTGAATCTATATTTTCTATGTGTTGTTGTCTCTCTCACTCTTTTTGCATGTGTCTGGGCGGGTGGTTGCTTATTCAATTGCATGTTTTTCTCGGTTTGTCTGTCTGAATCTACGTATTTGTGTGTGTTTTTTTCTCTCTCACTCTTTTTACCTGTGTGTGTGTGGGCGGGTGTTTGTTTATTCCAATGCCTGTCTTTCTTGGTTTATGTGTCTGAATCTACATATTTGTATGTTTTTTGTCTTCCTCAATTTTTTTGCCACTCTTTTTTTTCTGTATCTCTGGGACGGGTGTTTGCTTATTCCAATGCATGTCTTCTTTGGTTTGTGTGTCTGAATCTACGTATTTGTATGTGTCTCTCACTCTTTTTGCTTGTGTGTTTGGGCATGAGTTTGCTTATTCCATTGCATGTCTTTCTCGGTTTGTGTGTCTGAATCTACGTATTTGTATGTGTTTTTGTATCTCTCACTCTTTTTGCTTTTGTGTCTGGGCGGGTGTTTGCCTATTCTAATGCATGTCTTTCTCAGTTTGTGTGTCTGAATCTACGTATTTTAATGTGTTTTAGTCTCTCTCTCTCTTTTTGCCTTTTTGTCTGGGCGGGTGTTTGCTTATTCCAATGCATGTTTTTTTCTCGGTTTGTGTGTCTGAATCTACGTATTTGTATGTACTTTTGTCTTTCTCAATCTTTTTGCCTGTGTGTCTGAATCTACTTATTTTTATGTGCTTTTGTCTCTCTCACTCTTTTTGCCTGTGTGACTGGGGTGGGTGTTTGCTTATTCATTGCATGTCTTTCTCGGTTTGTGTGTCTGAATCTACATATTTGTATGTTTTTATGTCTTCCTCACTCTTTTTGCCTGTGTGTGTCTGGGCGGGTGTTTGCTTATTCCAATGTCTGTCTTTCTTGGTTTGTGTGTCTGAATCTACGTATTTGTATATGTTTTTGTCTTTCACACTCTTTTTTTCTGTATCTCTGGGACGGGTGTTTGCTTATTCCAATGCACGTCTTTCTTGGTTTGTGTGTCTGAATCTACGTATTTGTATGTGTCTCACTCTTTTTGCTTGTGATTTGGGCATGAGTTTGCTTATTCCAATGCATGTCTTTCTTGGTTTGTGTGTCTGAATCTTTTTATTTTTATGTGTTTTTTGTCTCTCTCACTCTCTTTGCCTGTGTGTTTGGGCGGGTGTTTGCTTATTCCATGGCATGTCTTTCTAAGTTTGTGTGTCTGAATCTACGTATTTTTATGTGTTTTTGTCTCTCTCACTCTTTTTGCCTGTGTGTCTGGGCGGGTGTTTGCTTATTCATTGCATATCTTTTTCGCTTTGTGTTTCTGAATCTACGTATTTGTATGTGTTTTTGTCTCTCTTACTCTTTTTGCCTGTGTGTCTGGTTGGGTGTTTTGCTTATTCCATTGTATGTCTTTCTCGGTTTGTGTGTCTGAATCTACGTTTTTGTATGTGCTTATTTCTCTCTCACTCTTTTTGCCTTTGTGTCTGGGTGGTTGTTTGCCTATTACAATGCATGTCTTTCTCTGTTTGTGTGTCTGAATCTACGTGTTTTAATGTGTTTTTGTCTCTCTCTCTCTCTTTTTGCCTGTTTGTCTGGGCGGGTGTTTGCTTATTCCAATGCATGTCTTTCTCGGTTTGTGTGTCTGAATCTATGTATTTTTATGTGCTGTTGTCTCTCTCACTCTTTTTGCCTGTGATTCTGGGCGGGATGTTTGCTTATTTCAATGCCTGTCTTTCTCAGTTTGTGTGTCTGAATCTATGTATTTTTATGTGTTTTGTCTCTCTCACTCTCTTTGCCTGTGTGTCTGGGCCGGTGTTTGCTTATTCCATTGCATGTCTTTCTCGCTTTGTGTGTCTGAATTTACGTATTTGTATGTGTTTTTGTCTCTCTCAATCTTTTTGCCTGTGTGTCTGGACGGGTGTTTGCCTATTCCGATGCCTGTCTTTCTTGTTTGTGAATCTGAATTTACGTATTTGTATATGTTTTTGTCTCTCTCACTCTTTTTGCATTTGTGTTTGCGTGTGTGTAGGCGGGTGTTTGCCTATTCCAATGCCTGTCTTTGTCGGTTTGTATTTCTGAATCTATATATTTGTATGTTTTTTGTCTCTCGCTCTTTTTGCTTGTGTGTTTGGGTATTTGTTTGCTTATCCCAGTGCCTGTCTTTGTCGGTTTGCATTTCTGAATCTATATATTTGTATGTGTCTCTCACTCTTTTTGTTTGTGTGTTTGGGCCTGTGTTTTCTTATCCCAGTGCCTGTTTTTCCCAGTTTGTATTTCTGAATCTATTTATTTGTATGTGTCTCTCACTCTGTTTACTTGTGCATTTGGGCGGATGTTTTGCTTATTCCAGTGCCTGTCTCTCCTGGTTGGTAAGTCTGAATCTATGTAAATTGTCTTTGCTGGTTTTTATGTCTAAAGTGCCTGAGTTTCTCTGTTTGTATGTCTGAATCTATTTGTTTGTATGTCAGGGTTAGTGTTTGCAAGTCCAGAAATTTTTCTATGTTGGTTTGTGTGTCTAAAGTGCAAGTCTTTCTCTGTTTGTGTGTCTGAATCTATTTGTTTGTATATCTGGGTTGGAGTTTGCAAGTCCATGTGTTTGTCTTTGTTGGTTTGTATGCCAAAAGTACATGTCTTTCTCTATTTGTATGTCTGAATCTATTTAAATTGTTTTGTTACTTTGTATGTCTAAAGTACATGTCTTTCTCTGTTTGTATGTCTGAATCTATTTGTTTATATGTCTGGGTTGGTGTTTGCAAATCCAAGTGTTTGTCTTTGTTGGTTTGTATTTCTAAAGTGTCTGTCTTTCTCTGTTTGCATGTCTGAATCTATCTGTTTGTATATCTGGGTTGGTGTTTGCAAGTCTATTGTTGGTTTGTATGTCTAATGTGCCTTTCTTTCTCTGTTTGTATGTCTGAATCTATTTGTTTGTATGTCTGGGCTGTAGTTTGCAAGTCTAAGGGTTTGTCTTTATTGGTTTGTATGCCTAAAGTGCATGTCTTTCTATGTTTGCATGTCTGAATCTATTTGTTGGTATGTCTGGGTTGTGTTTGCAAGTCCATTGTTGGTTTGTATGTTTAAAAAGCATGTCTTTCTCTGTTTTTATGTCTGAATTTACTTTTTTTTGTATGTCTGGGTTGGTGTTTGCAAGTCCAAGTGTTTGTCTTTGTTGGTTTGTATGCCTAAAGTGCATATCTTTCTATGTTTGCATGTCTGAATCTATTTGTTGGTATTTCTGGGTTGGTGTTTTTGCAAGTCCATTTTTGTTTTGTATGTTTAAAAAGCATGTCTTTCTCTTTTTTTATGTCTGAATCTTTTTTTTGTATGTCTGGGTTGGTGTTTGCAAGTCCAAGTGTTTGTCTTTGTTGGTTTGTATGCCTAAAGTGCATATCTTTCTATGTTTGCATGTCTGAATCTATTTGTGGTATGTCTGGGTTGGTGTTTGCAAGTCCATTGTTGGTTTGTATGTTTAAAAAGCATGTCTTTCTCTGTTTTTATGTCTGAATCTATTTTTTTTTGTATGTCTGGGCTGGTGTTTGCAAGTCCAAGTGTTTGTCTTCGTTGGTTTGTATGCCTAAAGTGCATATCTTTCTATGTTTGCATGTCTGAATCTATTTGTTTGTATATCTGGGTTGATGTTTGCAAGTCCGTTGTTGGTTTGTATGTCTAATGTGCCTTTCTTTCTCTGTTTGCATGTCTTAATCTATTTGTTTGTATGTCTGGGTTGGTGTTTGCAAGTCCATTGTTGTTTTTTTTTGTCTAATGTGCCTTTCTTTCTCTGTTGTGTATATTGGAATCATTTGTTTGTATGTTTGGGTTGTGTTTGCAAGTCCAAATGTTTGTCGGGTTGGTTGGTATGTATTTCTACAGTGCCTGTCTTTCTCTGTTTGTATGTCTGAATCTATTGTTTGTATGTCTGGGTTGGTGTTTGCAAGTCCATTGTTGGTTTTGTATGTCTAAAGTGGATGTCTTTGTCTGTTTGTATGTCTGAATCTATTTGTTTGTATGTCTGGGTTGGTGTTTATAAGTCCAAGCATTTGTCTTTGTTGGTTTTTATGTCTAAAGTGCCTGTCTTTCTCTGTTTGCATGTCCGAATCTATTTGTTTGTATGTCTGGGCTGATGTTTTGCATGTCCATTGTTCGTTTGTATGTCTAATATGTCTTTCTGTTTGCATGTCTGAATCTATTTGTTTGTATGTCTGGGTTGGTGTTTACAAGTCCATTGTTGGTTTGTATGTCTTATGTGCCTTTCTTTCTCTGTTTGTATGTTTGAATCTATTTTGTTTGTATGTATGGATGGTGTTTGCAAGTCCAAGTGTTTGTCTTTGTTGGTTTGTATGTCTAAAGTGTCTGTCTTTCTCTGTTTGTATGTCTGAATCTATATGTTCGTATGTCTGGGTTGGTATTTCAAGTCCAAGTATTTTTCTTTGTTGGGTTTGTATGTCTAAAGTGTCTGTCTTTCTCTGTTTGTATGTCTGAATCTATATGTTCGTATGTCTGGGTTGGTATTTCAAGTCCAAGTATTTTTCTTTGTGGTTTGTATGTCTAAAGTGTCTGTCTTTCTCTGTTTGTATGTCTGAATCTATGTATTTGTATGTGCCATTGTTTCTAATAAAATCTCTACGAATCTGCTAGCGCACCCTAGAGAATAATGGAAATTATAACAAAGTAATAGATAACATATTTTGAATGAAATAATGAAATGCATGATTTTAATTTAAATATATGGCAGATACATTATTATACATTATTAATATCAACGAACAACCTTTGACATTGTGAATCTGTTCCACTAAATGGTTCACCATATTCTCTCTTGATACTATAGCTATCGTCTTCTCTTACTTCGTAATCAGTGGAATAATCATTATTCTCTTTTGAGTCATACTCAATTTTTACAAGTCTGTCATCAAGAGGCTCAGTATTCTTTTTTCGTCATTGCTATTATTTGGTTCATCGACTGTTTGATCAATGGTAGTAACGTTTGCTGATACTTTGTTTTTCATCGATTCATCTTATATCTTATCTTTGTGATATTTTCTGCCAATGTCCTTTTTATTTTTCTGGGCAATTTCACTGTCTATTATCACATTATTTTTTACACAGGGGCTAACAGTTCTGGCACGAAGACAAGATAATTTGGTTTATGATATTAGTAGAAGAGTAGGCCTTTGTTTTTGTCTTTTCTTCATTTGAATACTAATACCCAAAAGCTGACGATATGGTTTAACACCGTGTAACATATTACCACAAGCACTAGCAAGAAGAAGCCCCTCTTCATCAACTTCATTATTTTTTATGTTGGCATTCTATTTAAGTGCAATCATCTCCGGAGATCTCAATCTCGCATATCCACCATCATAAGAGTTGAATTTTTTTTGATACTCCAAAGAAATCTAATTCCTTACTGTCATGACAATGCACACAAACTTTTCCAATAGTGTTTACCACTTGCACTTATTTCATAGTTGAAATACTTACTTCCTTGGTCAGCATTCAATGCTACAATAACACTATCATGTGAACACACTTTCTGAAAATGCTCCATATTCACTTTTTTATAGATATTAGTTGTGTTTATCATTCCACTGTGTAAAAAATACTGACTTAATACATGCAATAAACTAGTTAGTGTCGATAACCGGCCATAGAGTACCTGTGGGAAAGCCAAGTCATGTCTCTGAGCAAGCATAGAGTACAATTAGTAGAGCCATAAGCATATTCCATATCATTCGAAGACATGTAAAAAAATAAAAAAATATAACATGTTAAAAAAAATAATGAAAAAAAAAATTAAAAAAGTTAAAAAATCAAAAAAATGGGGGGAAGGGGCTCCTTGGGGGCCCGGGGAGGGAGGGGGGCAGAAGGGGGCTATTTGGGAGCCTGGGGGACCTTGGAGGGCCCAAAGGGAGGGGGTGTTCCCCCTTTTGGGGCTCGGGGGAGAGGGGCCCTTTGGGGTTGGGGTAGGGGGGCCCTTTCGGTTGGGGTATTGGGACATTACAACACTGTTCAAATGGAGCTTGTGTATTATAACGACCACGGAGTATCACCCAAATCATCTTTTAAAATGTCTCAAACTGTTTCGCCTAAATCATCTTCCAAAATGTCTCAAACGGTTTTTCGCCCAAATAATCCCTAAACGTAACCTAGCTACGCTATTAAGGTTTCGAAAGCATATTAATTCCAGAATTTATCACTAAGCCGTAATGACCAGTGAAGCCATATTTAAAAAATAGAATATTAATTTATCTCTGTCACTAAAGACCATTTATCTCTAAGACCTTAAGACCAAAGAAGCCATATTGTTTCTTAATTCCCCTTTCATGGATCAATAATTCCCCTCGATTATTCTCAGAAAACTACTTCCCCTCTAGTGGATCAATACATTGCTCCGTTAGAATTCAATGCGCTTGCGCAAACTTTGTCCGGAGTCAATACACTTCGAAACAACAAATAAATCGACCTTGAAAATGGTGTCATTGACCCGTTAGTGGATCAATAATCGTTGAATAAATTATAACCTGTCGGCGTTAGACTTAATTATAGATGGCAGCACGCAGTGTGTATCTAGGAGTAATACCTGGCTCCCTACTAATATGGTGGCTCTGAGGTTAGAATTAAGCTATTGAAGATTATAAATAGGATTTTTGAAAAAGGGGAAGTAAACTAACGATTTTAGGAAAACCATAATTAAGTCACTTTATAAGAAAGGTGATAAAAATGAGTGTGGTAATTATCGTGGCATTAGTCTGGTCTTTGTAGGTAGTAAATTATTTAGTAATATGATACTTTTTAGACTGAGAGATGCCGTAGACAAAGTTCTAAGAGAAGAACAGTGCGGTTCTAGAAAAGGTAGAGGATGTGTCGACCAAATTTTCACTCTTAGGCTAATAATTGAGAAGTGCTTGAGTTTTCAAACACCTTTGGTGCTCAGTTTTATAGATTATGAGCAAGCGTTCGATTCTGTTTGATAGAAGAGCTTTAGTAAATGTTTTACCCTTGTATGGTTACCAGACAAATACATTAAAGTGATTAGTGCTATATACGAGAATAACACTGCTGCGGGTAGGAAATGAGGGTTAGCAGCTGGTTTTTTATAATATATCAGGAGTTAAGCAGGGTTGTGTTCTATCCCCCCTTTATATGGATTATTTTGATGGACTTTGTTTTAAGGAGCGTAGGAAAGGCAATAGGAGACCACGGAATCAAATGGGGAGGTAAAATCTCCTAGACTTGGATTATGCCGATGATTTAAGAATCCTAGATGAAAGTGTAAGCAAAATGAACGAAGTTTTAGAGGTTTTGTAAGTTCAGGGTGCTAGAATTGGTTTGAAAATTAATGATAGGAAGACTAAGTCACTAAGGCTAGGAATAAGTGAAGATGAAAAGGTGACGTTGGGTAATGAAAAGATTGATCAGGTGGGCAGCTTCACTTACCTTGGTAGTATTATTAGTAAAGATGGTGGGAGCAGTGAAGATCTTAAAAGGAGAATAGCCAAGGCTCAGGGTTTTTTTTACAGTTAAAAAAAGTTTGGAAGAATAGGAAGATAAGTCTGCAAACCAAGATTAGAAGATTAGAAGCTACAGTGATGGCAGTGGTCAAATATGACTCTGAAGCATGGACCCTCCGAAAAGCGGATGAAGATTTGCTAAATGTTTTACGGAGAGAATTGCTTAAGGATTGTTCTGGGTACCCGGCTGACGGACCGTATTTCAAACAATAGGTTATACGAAAAATGTGGATCAATACCCCTCTCTAGGGCTATAATGAAAGAAAGATTAAGGTTGGTAGGGCACGTTTTGTGGATGAAGGATGACAGATTGCCGAAGATTGTTATTTTCGGCCAACCGTCTAGGGCTAAAAGGAAAGCAGGTCGTCCCCGTCTGGGGTGGGAGGACGTCATAAAGAAAGATTTCAAGGAAATATGAACTTCGTGGGCGGGTGTAAAAGGGAAGGCTTTGAATAAATTGGTGTGGAGGAGGAGCTTGCGTAGCTGTGTTGGCCTCAGGCGGCTTGTTGCTGCGGTGAGTCAGTAGTAGTAGTAGTAGTTTTTAAAAAATTTTGCTCAATATTAACCTAAGGTAAAATTCTAGTTTAGCTACTTTTTGCTATCTTGGAAAGAGGTTAGGTTAGGAAAATGATACTTTCAGGGATGGGTATATAAGCCAAAAGTATGTGCCGGGAAGGTGTTTTGAAGTACCTGCCCCCGCTCCTTACTCCTTCTATAAAGCCCTGACCTTGATGATCTTTAAAAATTTTTGTTTTATAAAAGTAAAACCTTACAAAATTAATCTTCTGCTTAAATGAAGCACAACAAAAACTGTTTTCAGCTTCACAGCTCTGCTCATTCCAATTTATGAGGTTTTAGTTTAATTCCACTCGTTACTTTTATTTAAGGTTATTGATGTTTTCAACATTATTGCAGTTTCCATTGTTGCAACATGTTGCAGATTATTGCTGTTTCCCACCTCAGCTCTTCTTACAAGTCTTGGTTAGAAATTCTATCATGGTATAACATACAGTCTGTATAGCTAAGCTGTTTTAAATCAAAAACCAAAATATTTCAATCTTTCTACAGTTTGAGCGGCCCCATTTCATAGGCGTACAAAAAAAAAAACGAAAAATAAATGTTCAAACAGGAATAAAATTCTTTTAATACACAGTGATGATGATAACAGAGATAGAAATTCACAATAATACCAGATATTTCGGTCACTTATGCAGTGATCGTCATCATTAGTAAAACTACTGATGAGTACTGATGTAGAGTTTTACTACTGATGACGGTCACTGCATATGTGACCGAAATATCTGGTATTTTTGCGAATTTCTATCACTGTTATCATCATCACTGTCTATTAAAAGGATTTTATCCCTATTTGAACTTTTATTTATCGTCATGGAAAGGCAGTGTGGTCTCCGAAATTTATCTACAAAAAAAAACAACGATTTAGAACTTGAAGAGTCGTATCTTTGGTTGCACTTACATATAGTTGTATTGAAAGAGGAAGAACGACGACTTAAAGCTATTACTTCTTAGACTAACTCTTCTCTTACAAAAAAAATAAACCCAATCGTGATCTATCTTCTGAAAAAAGCACAAAATTCCGTATTATTACAGACAGGAACTTGAAACTTCTACAATAAAGTTCGCAAATATATTAAATCTGACAGTGTGATTCTAATTCAGATTCTTTGGATTTTAGACAGTGGCGGATCCAGGGGGGGGAGCACTCCCCCCCAACGTAATCTAAAGTAGTGCAATTTACTTAATTAACGCAAGATTGTGTTAATTCAACTTGCTCCTAACGCAAGTTTATCGGATCAACCTATTTTTGCCCCCCCCCTAAAAAAAATCTTGTATCTGCCCTTGATTTTATAGGGATTTAGTTAAAAATTCTAGTTGGCCTGAGAATCTAAGCAGGCAAGCCTATTAGATTTAAGTCACTTGTTCGCCTCTGAGTCAAATTAAATAAAAAAAAAACAAGTTTTTTTAACTGAAAGTAAGGAGCGACATTAAAACTTAAAACGAACAGAAATAATTCCGTATATGAAAGGGGCATTCCCCTCCTCAACGCCTCGCGCTTTACGCTAAAGTTTTTTATTGTTTTAAAAAATAAAGTTGTGAGACAGAATCAAACTTTAGCGTAGAGAGGGAGGCGTTGAGGAGGAGACAGCCCCTTTCATATACGGAATAATTTCTGTTCGTTTTAAGTTTTAATGTCGCTCCTTACTTTCAGTTTAAAAAAAACTTGTTTTTTATTTAATTTCTGAACGTTTTTGAATTAATGCAGCTTTGATTTTGGCTCACTGTACATGAATAATTAAAACGAAATTCGCATATTAATTTTCTTTTTTTTGGCTAAATGACTTTTCGAAATGTTGTTCTGACGTAACTTACGAATTAGCTTACGTAACGAATTTTTATATTCGTATGTTTTTATTACGGATATTAGGGAGTTTGCCCCCTAGCCAATACCTTGCTCTTTACGCTAAAGTTCGAATTTTGTTCGAATCACAAACCCCTGAATCACAAGGCCGATTAATAAAAATAGGTAGCTCTTTTGAAAGTACTAAATAACTTTAGCGTACTTTACCTTGCTCTTTACGCTAAAGTTATTTAGTACTTTCAAAAGTACTTTTCACTTTTTGTTGTGGTTTACCTTGTCACAGTTACATTCTCTTGATTTTCCAAAGTTCATTTTGGATGTTTTTTTTTTCGTTGAAATACAACAGTTACAATATTTCAGTAGTGTTTTTTCGTGGTTTACCGTGTCACAGTTACATTCTCTTGATTTTTCAAAGTTCATTTTTGGATTTCTTTCGTTGAAATGCAAGAGTTGGAATATTTCAGTTGTGTTTTGTTGTGGTTTACCTTGTCACAGTTACACACTCTTGATTTTTCAAAGTTCATTTTGAATTTCTTTCATTGAAATGCAAGAGTTGGAATATTTCAGCAGTGTTTTGTCGTGGTTTACCTTGTCACAGTTACACTCTCTTGATTTTTCAAAAGTTCATTTTGAATTTCTTTCGTTGAAATGCAAGAGTTGGAATATTTCAGTAGTGTTTTGTCGTGGTTTACCTTGTCACAGTTACATTCTCTTGATTTTTCAAAAAAAAATTCATTTTTGAATTTCTTTCATTGAAATGCAAGAGTTGGAATATTTCAGTAGTGCTTCGTTGTGGTCTACCTTGTCAGAGTTACATTCTCTTGATTTTTCAAAGTTAATTTTGAATTTGTTTCATTGAAATGCAAGAGCTGGAATATTTCAGTAGTGCTTCGTCGTGGTTTACCTTGTCACAGTTACATTTCAAGTCATGATTTTTCAAAGTTCATTTTTTGGATTTCTTTCATTGAAATGCAAGAATTGGAATATTTCAGTAGTGTTCTGTCATGGTTTACTTTGTCACGGTTACATTCTCTTGATTTTTCAAAGTTCATTTTGAATTTCTTTCGTTGAAAATGCAAAGAGTTGGAATATTTCAGTAGTGTTTTTGTCGTGGTTTACCTTGTCACAGTTACACGTGCGCGTAGTGTTTCGTCGTGATTTACCTTGTCACAGTTACATTCTCTTAATGTTTCAAAGTTCATTTTGAATTTCTTTCCTTGAAATGCAAGAGTTGGAATATTTCAGTAGTGTTTTGTCGTGGTTTACCGTGTTATAACAGTTACATTCTCTTGATTTTTCAAAGTTCATTTTGAATTTCTTTCCTTGAAATGCAGGAATTGGAATATTTCAGTAGTGTTTTGTTGGGGTTTACCTTGTCACAGTTACATTCTCTTGATTTTTCAAAGTTCATTTTTGAATTTCTTTCATTGATATACAAGAGTTGGAATATTTCAGTAGTGTTTTGTCGTGGTTTACCTTGTCACAGTTACACTCTCTTGATTTTTCAAAAGTTCATTTTGAATTTCTTTCGTTGAAATGCAAGAGTTGGAATATTTCAGTAGTGTTTGTGGTGGTTTACATTGTCACACTTACATTCTCTTGATTTTTCAAAGTTCTTTTGAATTTCTTTCGTTGAAATGCAAGAGTTGGAATATTAGACTAGTTTTTTGTCGTGGTTTATCTTGTCACAATTACATTCTCCTGATTTTTCAAAATTCATTTTAAATTTATTTCTCTGAAACGGAAGAGTTGGAATATTTCAGTAGTGTTTTGTCGTGGTTTACATTTTCTCAGTTACATTCTCTTGATTTTTCAAAGTTAATTTGAATTTCTTTCATTGAAATACAAGAGTTGGAATATTTCAGTAATGTTTTGTCGTGGTTTACCTGTCATAGTTACATTCTGTTGATTTTTCAACAAAGTTCATTTTGGATTTCTTTCATTGAAATGCAAGAGTTGGAATATTTCAGGAGTGTTTTGTCGTGGTTTGCCTTGTCACAGTTACATTATCTTGATTTTTCAAAGTTCATTTTGAATTTCTTTTGTTGAAATGCAAGAATTGGAATATTTCAGTAGTTTTTTTTGTTGTGGTTTACCTTGTCACAGTTACATTCTCTTGATTTTTCAAAGTTCACTTTGGATTTTATTTCATTGAAATGCAAGAGTTGGAATATTTCACTGGCGTTTTGTCATGGTTTACCTTGTCACAGTTACATTCTCTTGATTTTTCAGAGTTCGTTTTGAATTTCTTTCGTTGAAATGCAAGAGTTGGAATATTTCAGTAGTGTGTTTGGCGTGGTTTACCTTGTCACAGTTACATTCTCTTGATTTTTCAAAGTTCATTTTGGATTTTTTTTCGTTGAAATGCAAGATTTGGAATTTTTCAGTAGTGTTTTTGTCGTGGTTTAACGTGTCACAGTTACATTCTCTTGATTTTTCAAAGTTCAATTTAAATATTTTTCGTTGAAATGCAAAAGTTGGAATATTTCAGTAGTGTTTTGTCGTGGTTTACCCTGTCACAGTTACATTCTCTTGATTTTTCAAAGTTTATTTGAATTTCTTTCATTGAAATGCAAAATTTGGAATATTTCAGTAGTGTTTTGTTGTGGGTTACTTTGTCATAGTTACATTCTCTTTATTTTTCAAAGTTCATTTTGAATTTCTTTCGTTGAAATGTAAGAGTTTGAATATTTCTGTAGTGCTTCGTCGTGGTCTACCTTGTCACAGTTACATTCTCTTGATTTTTCAAAGTTCATTTTTGGATTTCTTTCATTGAAATGCAAGAGTTTGAATATTTCAGTAGTGCTTCGTCGTGGTCCACCTTGTCACAGTTACATTCTCTTGATTTTTCAAAGTTCATTTTGAATTTGTTTCGTTGAAATGCAAGAGTTGGAATATTTCAGTAGTGTTCTGTCATGGTTTACTTTGTCACGGTTACATTCTCTTGATTTTTCAAAGTTCATTTTGAATTTCTTTTCGTTGAAATGCAAGAGTTGGAATATTTCAGTAGTTTTTTATCGTGGTTTACCTTGTCACAGTTACACGTGCGCGCACGTGATCCCGGATCAATGTGATTATTATAATTTATAACTTATAATAATAATAGTTTTTAATAACTGATTATTATATCTACCACTGCATTCCGGATCAATGTGATTATTATAACTTTATATTCGTTCTTTAGCATAACATGTACTATTAACCATGATTTTTTTCACCATGATTGAAAAACATTGCTTCCCGTTCGTTGTTCATAGGTAGCTTGTATATATAAATTTTTATTACTGCTACATAAACTGCAATTGCTCCACCCGAAATTGATATACGAATTCCTTAAAGAAATACGCCTCCGTGTATTCTCACTGCTCTTTAATATTTTTCATTGCACCTGTAACTGTTCCACAGTTGCCAGTATATTCCTTAGAAACTTTTCATTAAACGTATGGCATTTTTTTGGATATTACCATGAATTTTTGCCAGAGAAATTCTAGCGGACTTTTCAACATCGCTCTTTCAAAGAGAATTTTAATCTGTAACTTTGAATATTTTTCGTAATCCTGGTAAAACATTCGTAAAATGCTTCTCAATTTACGAAGATCAGCCTGCATTTTTGCCATCTTCTTGGACTTCGGAATGTAATCTTTAACTTTGTCTTTTTTGCGCTCTTTGGTACAACCTCGCAGAGGTTTTGTTTTTTTCATTATAGCTTTTGTCACCCGAGTATCTACCCATTATTCTGGTAGCAACTTTTTTCTTATATTTCTTTCGGTAATCTTCATCATTTTGATAACACTCCTTGGTGTTTTGTTTGGCTCTCTCAATTTTTACTTCTCGATACGCCTGGTGGAATGATGACGACACTATGAACTATGACGACATACATTATTTTATCTAGTAGGGTTTTAGACAAGGTGGTTCTAATGATATACTTTTGTTTTGATCTGAGTCTATCTTTAGAGTTCTGGGCTTTTATATTTCTTAGCATTGGACGTGATTATCTCTTACTAGGTTGCTAGTTACTGCTGCAACCCGGATCACATAGTTATGAGAGACAGTGTGTCCGAGTGGTCCAAGGCACTGGTGTTAGCCACCAGTCTCTTTGGAGGCGTAGGTTCAAATCTTACCGCTGGTAGTATTTGATACCAAAGCAAACATCTTATTTTAGTTACTATGGGCTGGAAGTTTGTCTTTACTGTAACTTATGTATCAAACAATCAAGTAGCTAACTAAGCCCAATGTATGTGATGGCTTGTTATTCCAATGGTTGTCTTTTAATGTAATTGCTAGCTAACACCGCAATCCGGATTCCAGTTACTATGGGCTATAGTTCGTCTTTAATGTAATTTTTCCAATATTACCAATATTTCCATTGAATTAAAATATTCAAAACTATTAAAGTTTCTCATCGTCAGTATTTTAGTTACTTTTGTATATTTTAGATCATTTTGTATATTTTATTTCTGGGAGCATTTAAATTTTAAAAAATTTCTTCGTTGACACGTTTATTGAACATGATTGTTCTTGCTTATAGACGTGGCCAAGTTGTCCAAGGCACTGGTGTTAGCCTCCAGTCTCTTCAGAAAATTCAAAAGGGTTGTAAGTTATGCCCTGGGGGCATATAAGGTTTTTATAGAAGGTGTTGTCGTAGAAACTTCAAAAAAGGATCATTCGATTGGAAATTCAAAGGACCAGTGCCCTTTTTAGTAGTTGAAAGTGATTGGACGGTAACTAACCCCCCTCTCACGCCCACCTTTTCCCCAAACACATCCAATAAAAATTTTGAGATAGCCATTTTGTTCAACGTAGTTTCAAGTTCTGGAAATTAGGTCTTTGAGGAAGACAACCCCCTCGGAGCCCTCAGGACAAGGGTTGTAAGTTTATGCCTTGGGGTCATATAAAGTTTTTATAGAACGCGTTGTTGTAGTAAATTCAAAAAGGGCTCATTCGATTAGAAATCGAAATGGCTTGTGTCCTTTTTAATAGTCGACAGTAATTGGAGGGCAACTAACACCCCTTCCACGCCTACCGTTTCCCCAAACACATCCAATAAAAATTTGGAGATACCCATTTTGTTCCACGCAGTTAAAGTTCAGGAAATTATACCTTTGAGCAGGACACTCCCCCCGCAGTCTTCAGAGCAAGGGTTATAAGTTATGCCCTGGGGGCATATAAGTTTTAATGAAATCTTTGTCGTAGAAACTTGAAAAGGGCTCATTTGATTGAAAATTCAAAGGTCTAGTGCCCTTTTTAATAGTCAAAGTGATTTGAGGGCAACTAACCCCCCTCTCACGCCCACCTTTTCCCCAAACACATCCAATTAAAATTTTCAGAATGCCATTTTGTTCAGTTTTGTAGATTTCCAGATAGAAATTATGTTTTTGAGGAGGATATTCCCCCACAGCCCTCAGGACAAGGGTTGTAGGTTATGCCCTGGGTGTATATAAAGTTTTTTAAAGAAGGTGTCGTTGTAGAAACTTCAAAAAAGGGCACATTCAATTGCAAATTGAAATGGCTAGTGCCCTTTTTAATAGTCGAAAGTGATTGGAAGGCAACTAACACCCCTTCCAGCCCTATCATTTCCCCAAACATATCCAATCAAAATTTTTAGATAGCCATTTTGTTCCACGCAGTTTAAAGCTAAGGAAATTATACCTTTGAGCAGGGTACTCCCCAACAGCCTTCAGGGCAAGGGTTACAAGCTGTGCCCTGGGCGTAAAATAAGGTTTTATTGACGTATTTTTTTTTGTTTTTTTTGTTTTTTTTTTTTTGTTTTTTGTATTTTTTGGGCGTAGAAACATATTTTTTGTAGAAACTTGAAAAAGGCTCATTTGATTGGAAATTTCAAAGGGCTAGTGCACTTTTTAATAGTCGAAACTGATTTGAGAGCAACTAACCTCTCTCTCAAAAACTTTTACAAAAGGCTGCCTTTTTATAACCTTACACAAAGGGTCGATATAGTTTATTATGAATGAAGATTATGCAAGGTTTATCAGCATCCTGGTCGTAAAGATAGCTGAAACCTAGTAAAGAACAGATCAGGCCATATAGTAAATTGAAGTTAATATAATACAAACAGGAGAAAAAAGAGGAGTGGGAAGGGGTTCAGTTGACTATCAGATTCAGCGTATCAGAGAACCCTAGTAGGAAGGCAATAATAGGTTCTACCAGTGATTGCGTAATATGACTTACCACGAGGCAGTCACCTATGGATTCTACGAGTGATTGCGTAATATGACTTACCAGGGTCAGTCATCAATTGATACAGAGGGTACAAAACTTGTCAGACATGTTTTTCAAGGTTCAATAGCCAAAACTAGAGATCGTCACATTGCCTATTCAAAGGTAGTGTGCAATTGAAACTGTATCAATTATTTTATTCCAGTTTTTCTAAACCAGTATTGTATATAACTTAATTTACGTAGGTTAAACTTCTGATGGTTAAGAAAGCGTAACGGGTAATTAAAGTATGAGGAATGGGATGCTATAATTAGAATGGTTTTAAGTTGAAAATTGTGACGTAAAAATAACTCTATTTGCGAATTTTTTGCGAAAAGGTATTTGCGTGAAGGTATTGCGTTGGTTAAGAAATCGTAACGGGTAATTAAAGTATGAGGAATGGGATGCTATAATTAGAATGGTTTTACGTTGAAAATTGTGACGTAAAAATAACTCTATTTGCGAATTTTTTGCGAAAAGGTATTTGCGTAAAGGTATTGCGTTGGTTAAGAATGCCTCACGGGTAATTAAAGAATGAGGAATGGGATGCTTGCATCAACAATACAAAGAATATGCTCAGATACTTAATAGATTTGACGCCTACAAGAGACATTGGTAAAAGGTATTCAATAGCTTAATTGAAAAGTAACGATAGAATGACATTGTGACTTGACCTAGCTTTACCTCTCCGATGTGGTCTGTATAATACACAAGTAACGTTTGAAAAGTATTGTCAATTTAAAAAGAAATGGCTGAAAAGTGTTTGTAGGGAGATAAGTTGCATGGAGGGTTGAGTTGCACGAGGGTTCAATTAAAGGGGGTACAGTTACACGGGGGTTTAGTTAAATTGGGTTGAGTTGCACGAGGGTTCAGTAGCACGAGAGTTCAGTAGCCGGGGGTTCAGTTGTACAGGGTTTCGGTTATACAGGGGTTCATTTACATGGAGGGTTCAGTTGCACGAGGGTTCAGTTAAAGGGGGTATAGTTACACAGGGGTTTAGTTAAATTGGGTCGAGTTGCACGATGGTTCAGTAGCACGAGGGTTCAGTAGCATGGGGATTCAATTGTACAGGTTTCGGTTATACAGGGGTTCAGTTACATGGAGGGTTCAGTTGCACGAGGGGGGATTTGCGAATTGGAGGAGATGGGATGATAGTGTACTGTATAATACACAAGTGATGTTTTGGAGAGTATTGTCAATTTAAAATAGTTTAGAAATAAAGAAAAAAATTAACAGAAATGGCTGAAAAGTGTTTAGAGGGAGATGGGATTGCATGGAGGGTTGAGTTGCACGAGGGTTCAGTTAAAGGGGGTACAGTTACACGGGGGTTGAGTTAAATTGGGTTGAGTTGCACGAGGGTTCAGTAGCACGAGAGTTCAGTAGCACGGGGGTTCAGTTGTACAGGGTTTCGGTTATACAGGGGTTCAGTTACATGGAGGGTTCAGTTGCACGAGGGTTAACAGGGGTTCAGTTTACATGGAGGGTTCAATTGCACGAGGATTCAGTTAAAGGGGTTATAGTTACACGAGGGTTTAGTTAAATTGGGTCGAGTTGCTCGAGGGTTTCAGTAGCACGAGGGTTCAGTAGCATGGGGTTCAGTTGTACAGGGTTTCGGTTATAAAGGGGTTCAGTTACATGGAGGGTTCAGTTGCACGGGGGTTGAGTTAAATGGCGCTTGAGTTCCACTAGAGTCGACTATAAATAAGGCTTTTGCGTCTTTCTGAACTTTCTGTGAGAGGCGGGGGTAGGTATTTAGTTTAAATAATTCTAAGAGGAATTGAGTTTTTTCTTTCATTGAAAATGCAAGAGTTGGAATATTTCAGTAGTGCTTTGTCGTGGTTTAGCTTGTCACAGTTACATTCTCTTGATCTTTCAAAGTTCACTTTGATTTTATTTCATTGATTCTTTTTGTTTGCATGTCAGGGCTGGTGTTTGCAAGTCCAAGTTGGGTTTTCAGACCTACGTTTTTTAGATTTTCATGGGTGTTTGGTTCCCGGGGCTTATTATTTGAGAAGTGAACTTTAGTATTTCGTGATTTGACGTGCCTGAAATCATGAATTAGAATGGTTAATTAGCTGTTTGGGTTTTCAGACATAGTTTTTTAGATTTTCGTGGATGTTAGGTTCCTGGGATTTATTATTTGAGAAGTTAACTTTAGTATTTCATAGTTTGACTTGCCTGAAATCATGAATAGAATATTTTATTGACTGTTTGGGGATTTTCAGACCTAGGTTTTTTAGATTTTCGTGTGTGTTTGACTCCTGGGGTTTATTTTTTGAGAAGTTAACTTTAGTATTTTGTGGTTTTACGTGCCTGAAATCATGAATTAGAATAGTTAATTTAGCTGTTTGGGTTTTCAGACCTAGTTTTTTTTTTAGATTTTCGTGGGCGTTAGGTTCCTGGGACTTATTATTTGAGAAGTTAACTTTAGTATTTCGTATTTGACGTGCCTGAAATCATGAATTAGAATATTTATAATTGGCTGTTTGGGGATTTTCAGACCTAGGTTTTTTAGGTTTTCGTGTGTGTTTGACTCCTGGGGTTTATTATTTGAGAAGTTAACTTAGTATTTTGTGGTTTTACGTGCCTGAAAGCATGAATTAGAATAGCTAATTACCTGTTTAGGGTTTTCAGACCTAGGTTTTTTAGATACCTTAGCTAGTTAAAACTGCGCATAAATTCTTGATTTTTTGTCGTGTTACTTAGGTAATAATGGAACATTTAGTATTTTTTATAATGTAAGTGTTTTTCTTAAGAAATTCCCACTGGAGGTTTTATGACTCCTCCCACAATGGATTCAGATGATTTTAGGACTCATCTCACTACTATAACTCCATATCAACTCTTTTGAACATTACGAAGGTATAAAAGTTTGATGAAGTATTTTTCTACTTAACAACTACATTAATAGCCTCCAAGATGATAGGACTGTATGACACCGAATTTATCGGATTAAAAAATCATCTTGTGGTGTTATATTTGAATGTGCTTTTTTATTATTGTCTATGGATCTCGAAGAAATTGACTGTTATCATTGGATAGTGAACTATAATCTGTTTGAGTATGATAAAAGCTTGTGGAGTACTACATTACGTTATATAAACAGACTGGGATTCTATGATAGAGTGATTACACCAATTAATAATGCTGGTCAGGAACTTAGAAATGTTCAGGAGGAAGTCAGTGAAAATTTGCAGCTTTTTTGGGGTTGAAGCACTCTACGTAAAGGGTAATGTACCTACAGATAAAGTTTTAATTCAAAAGTGTGACCCTAGGATTCCACTTTTCAATCTAGAAGAGTTTAAGCGTCCTAAATTTGAAGGGGGTTATCACCGTCCTGACGACGAGGTTAGGTTCTTCGCGCAGTGGATACCTAAGGACATACCTGATCATGAAAAATCCATAAGACATGGTAAAAAAAAGCTATTCTATATCATGGGATCATCGTTTCTGGATGTTTAAGTGTGAACTCTAAGTACTATTTTTATGTAAATATGTGGTGTTGTTGTTGTTTTTTTTTTTTTTTCTCAAAAAAAAATATGTTAATACGTTTAAGCAATAAATATCTTTAAGCTTAAACCGTTCGTCTTTATTCTTTAGAATAGTTTTATTCATTTCATTAAATTATGAAGAAATTGTAAGTAAGTAATAATAGCTTTCTTGAATTTGCTTCCTGGACACAATACAGATATTTAATTCAAGAAATTATAATAAAATCGCAAGTAAGTAATAAATTCTTTATTGTTCTCACCTATTGGATACACAATACTGAAATTTCATTCAAGAAATTATGAAGAAATTTTAAATAGGTAACAAAATCATTCTTGAAGTCACCTCTTGTATACAAAATGCAGAAATTTCATTTAAGAAATTATCAAAAATTGTAAGTAAGTAGCAAATTCTTTCTTGAATTCGCCTCCTGGATAAATAAAAAAGACATTTCATTCAAGAAATTATGACGAAATTCTAAGTAAGCAACAAACTCTTTCTTGAAGTTACCTCATGGATACACAATGCAGAAATTCCATTTAAGAAATTATCAAAAATTGTAAGTAAGTAGCAAATTCTTTCAAAAATATGTTAATACATTTTTAAGCAATAAATATCTGTAAGCTTAGCCCGTCTTTATTCTTTAGAATAGTTCTATTCATTTCATTAAATTATGAAGAAATTGTAAGTAAGTAACAATAGCTTTCTCGAATTCGCTTCCTGGACACAATACAGATATTTAATTCAAGAAATCATAATAAAATCGTAAGTAAGTATAAAGTCTTTATTATTTTCACCTATTGGATACACAATTTTGAAATTTCATTCAAGAAATTATGAAGGAATTGTAAATAGGTAAAACACTCATTCTTGAGGTCACCTCTTGTATACACAATGCAGAAATTTCATTTAAGAAATTATCAAAAACTGTAAGTAAGTAGCAAATTCTTTCTTGAATTCTCCTCCTGGATAAATAAAAAAGACATTTCATTCAAGAAATTATGACAAAATTCTAAGTAAGCAACAAACTCTTCTTGAAGTTACCTCATGGATACACAATGCAGAAATTTCATTTAAGAAATTATCAAAAATTGTAAGTAAGTAGCAAATTCTTTCTTGAATTCGCCTCCTGGGTAAATAAAAAAGACAGTTCATTAAAGGAATTATGAAAAATTGTAAGTAAGTTGCAAATTCTTTCTTGAATTCACCTGCTGGATAAACAAAAAAGACATTTCATTCAAGAAATAATGACAAAATTCCAAGTAAGTAACAAACTCTTTATTGTTTTCATGACTTAGATGCACGATGTAGAAATTTAATTCAAGAAATTATGAAAAAAATTCTCAGTAAGTAGCAATTTCTTTCTTGAAGTCAACTCTTGGATACACAATATGGAAATTTCATTTAAGAAATTATGAAAAAAAATTGTAAGCAAGTAACAAACTCTTTCCTGAAGTCACCTCTTGGATACACAATGCAGAAACTTCATTTAAGAAACTATGAAAAAATTGTAAGTAAGTAACAAAATTCTTTTCTTTGAAGTCACCTCTTGGATACACAATACAGAAATTTCATTAAAGAAATTATGAAAAAATTGTAAGTAAGTAGCAAATTCTTTCTTGAATTCACCTGCTGGATAAACAAAAAGACATTTCGTTCAAGAAATTATGACAAAATTCTAAGTAAGTAACAAACTCTTAATTGTTTTTACGACTTAGATGTGCGATGTAGAAATTTAATTCAAGAAATTATGAAGAAATTCTCAGTAAATAACAATTTCTTTCTTGAAGTCAACTCTTGGATACACAATACGGAAATTTCATTCAAGAAATATGAAAATATTTGTAAGTAAGTAACAAACTCTTTTTTGATTTCCCCTCTTGGATATACAGTTACAGATACTTCATTTAAGAAATTATGAAAAAATCGCAAGTAAGTAACTTTTTTTTCTCTTATCACAAACAATTTTCACTTAGCTACACGATGTAGAAATTTAATTCAAGAAATTATGAAAAAATTCTCAGTAAGTAACAATTTCTTTCTCGAAGTCAACTCTTGGATGCACAATACGGAAATTTCATTTAAGAAATTATGAAAAAATTGTAAGCAAGTAACAAACTCTTTCCTGAAGTCACCTCTTGGATACACAATGCAGAAACTTCATTTAAGAAACTATGAAAAAATTGTAAGTAAGTAACAAATTCTTTCTGAAGTCACCTCTTGGATACACAATACAGAAATTTCATTAAAGAAATTATGAAAAAAATTGTAAGTAAGTAGCAAATTCTTTCTTGAATTCACCTGCTGGATAAACAAAAAAGACATTTCGTTCAAGAAATTATGATAAAATTCTAAGTAAGTAACACACTCTTAATTGTTTTCACGACTTAGATATACGATGTAGAAATTTAATTCAAGAAATTATGAAGAAATTCTCAGTAAGTAACAATTTCTTTCTTGAAGTCAACTCTTGGATACACAATACGGAAATTTCATTCAAGAAATTATGAAAAATATTTGTAAGTAAGTAACAAACTCTATTTTAGATTTCACTTCTTGGATATACAGTACAGATACTTCATTCAAGAAATTATGAAAAAATCGCAAGTAAGTAACTTTTTTTTTCTCTTTATCACAAACAATTTTCACTTAGCTACACGATGTAGAAATTTAGTTCAAGAAATTATGAAAAAATTCTCAGTAAGTAACAATTTCTTCTTGAAGTCAACTCTTGGATACACAATACGGAAATTTCATTCAAGAAATTATGAAAATATTTGTAAGTAAGTAACAAGCTCTTTATTGATTTCACCTCTTGAATATACAGTACAGATACTTCATTCAAGAAACGTGATTAAACACGTTTAGAAACTACATGCTATATTTGCTTCTGCCTTTCCTGGGCACCTTTCCAAATGAGCGGGGATTCCCCACTGGTTACTACATATTGCAAAAAAGTGAGCAGTACGAAAAACTCCACGTTTTCAACCAGACTGGTTTTTTAGCTAAATCTTTGGAAACAGCCTCTATATCTGACCGTTTAAGTTTTGATGTTAGTGTTGTCAGTCAAAAGCTATGACCTTGAGAAAGAAGCTTGAGAAAAATTGCCTGATTATCGAAAAATGGGGGAAACATCCTCAAAAACTCGACAGGAATGCCCCTCTCCAGCGCTTTCTTGGATGAAGATAATTTCTTAAACCACATTGGCCTGACATCACATAAAGAAAGAAAAACGAGCAAAAATGGGGTTTTTTATAGGCCAAATGACGATACTGAAAAAAACAAAGCGAATATTTCGAGAGGACAAACGCCTCTGTTCTTCAGCGCGAAACGAAACGATGTATCAATAAAAGCCAAAAATTAAAAGAATTAAAACCAACTACCTAACAACCATAAAAGCGAGTTATTCGCCAATATCCGCGATTTGCACAAAATCCAAGAAAAACATGAACTGCCATCGATTGATACTAGCGAGCAACTGACAAATGAAAGGAATCAATTCATTCACTCGAAAAACAAAACGAACCAGCAATTAAATAAGTTGGAAAACTATGTCGTTTGATGGAAAAACTATGACGACATAGTTTTCCAACTTATTTAATTGCTGGTTCGTTTTTGTTTTTTCGAGTGAATGAATTGATTCCTTTCATTTGTCAGTTGCTCGCTAGTATCCGTCGATGGCAGTTCATGTTTTTCTTGGATTTTGTGCAAATCGCGGATATTGGCGAATAACTCGCTTTATGGTTGTTAGGTAGTTGGTTTTAATTCTTTTAATTTTTGGCTTTTATTGATACATCGTTTCGTTTCGCGCTGAAGAAGAGAGGCGTTTTGTCCTCTCGAAATATTTGCTTTGTTTTTTCAGTATCGTCATTTGGCCTATAAAAACCCCATTTTTGCTCGTTTTTCTTTCTTGGATATGTTGAATAAAATATGCAAAGTCGACATAGCTTTATTTCATTTTTTAAGGTTAATTTAGACGAGGTTACGTGCGCGCACGTAACCTAGTAACCGCGAGAAAAAAAAAAAAAAAAAAAAAAAAAAAAAAAAAAAAAAAAAAAAAAAAAAAAAAAAAAAAAACAACAACACCACATATTTACATAAAAATAGTAATTAGAGTTCACACTAAACATCCAGAAACGATGATCCCATGATATAGAATAGTTTTTTTACCATGTCTTATGGATTTATTATGATCAGGTATGTCCTTAGGTATCCACTGCGCGAAGAACCTAACCTCGTCTTCAAGACGGTGATAACCCCCTTCAAATTTAGGACACTTAAACTATTCTAGATTGAAAAGTTTAATCCTAGGGTCACACTTTTGAATTAAAACTTTATCTGTAGGTACATTACCCTTTACGTAGAGTGCTTCAACCCCGAAAAAAGCTGCAAATTTCACTGACTTCCTCCTGAACATTTCTCAGTTCCTGACCAGTATTATTGAGTGGTGTAATCACTCTATCATAGAATCCCAGTCTGTTTATATAACGTAATGCAGTACTCCACAAGCTTTTATCATACTCAAACAGATTATAGTTCACTATCCAATGATAACAGTCAATTTCTTCGAGATCCATAGACAATAATAAAAAGCACATTCACATATAAACACCACAAGATGATTTTTTTAATTCGATAAATTCGGTGTCATACAGTCCGATCATCTTGGAGGCTATCAATTTAGTTGTTAAGTGGAGAAATACTTCATCAAACTTTTTATTACCTTCGCTCAAGGTTTAATGGAGTTATGGGTAGTGAGATGCGTCCTAAAACCATCTGAATCTATTGTGGGGAGGAGTCATAAAACCTCCAGTGGGAATTTCTTAAGAAAAACACTTACATTAGAAAAAATACTAAATGTTTTATTATTACCTAAGTAACACGACAAAAAATCAAGAATTATATGCGCAGTTTTAACTAGCTAAGGTGTCTAAAAAACCTAGGTCTGAAAACCCTAAACAGGTAATTAACTATTCTAATTCATGATTTCAGGCACGTAAAACCACAAAATACTAAAGTTAACTTCTCAAATAATAAACCTCAGGAGTCAAACACACGCGAAAACCTAAAAAACCTAGGTCTGAAAATCCCCAAACAGCCAATTAAATATTCTAATTCATGATTTCAGGGACCTCAAATACAAAATACTAGAGTTAACTTCTCAAATAATAAGTCCCAGGAACCTAACGCCCACGCAAATCTAAAAAAAAACTAGGTCTGAAAACCCAAACAGCTAAATCAACTATTCTAATTCATGATTTCAGGCACGTAAAACCACAAAATACTAAAGTTAACTTCTCAAATAATAAACCCCAGAAGTCAAACACACACGAAAATCTAAGAAACCTAGGTCTGAAAATCCCCAAACAGTCAATTAAATATTCTATTTCATGATTTCAGGGCAAGTCAAACTATGAAATACTAAAGTTAACTTCTCAAATAATAAATCCAGGAACCTAACATCCACGAAAATCTAAAAAACTAGGTCTGAAACCAAAACAGCTAATTAACCATTCTAATTTATGATTTCAGGCACGTCAAATCACGAAACACTAAAGTTAACTTCTCAAATAATAAACCCGGGAACCAAACACCCACGAAAATCTAAAAAACGTAGGTCTGAAAACCCAACTTAGACTTGCAAACACCAGCCCGGACATGCAAACAAAAAGAATCAATGAAATAAAATCAAAGTGAACTTTGAAAGATCAAGAGAATGTAACTGGGACAAGCTAAACCACGACAAAGCACTACTGAAATATTCCAACTCTTGCATTTCAATGAAAGAAAAACTCAATACCTCTTAGAATTATTTAAACTAAAAGCCTACCCCTGCCTCTCACAGAAAGTTCAGAAGGACGCAAAAGCCTTATTTATAGTCGACTCTCGTGGAACTCAAGCCCCATTTAACTCAACCCCGTGCAACTGAACCCTCCATGTAACTGAACCCCTGTATAACCGAAACCCTGTACAACTGAACCCCCGCACTACTGAACTCTCGTGCTACTGAACCCTCGTGCAACTCAACCCAATTTAACTAATCCCTCGTGTAACTATACCCCCTTTAACTGAATCCTCGTGCAATTGAACCCTCCATGTAACTGAACCCCTGTTAACCCTCGTGCAACTGAACCCTCCATGTAACTGAACCCCTGTATAACCAAAACCCTGTACAACTGAACCCCCGTGCTAATGAACTCTCGTGCTACTGAACCCTCGTGCAACTCAACCCAATTTAACTAAACCCCCGTGTAACTGTACCCCCTTTAACTGAACCCTCGTGCAACTCAACCCTCGATGCAATCCCATCTCTCTCAAAACCCTTTTCAGCCATTTCTTGTTAAATTTTTTTTTTATTTCTAAACTATTTTAAATTGACAATACCCTCCAAAACATCACTTGTGTATTATACAGTACACTATCATCCCATCTCCTCTAATTCGCAAATCCCCCCTCGTGCAACTAAACCCTCCATGTAACTGAACCCCTGTATAACCAAAAACCCTGTACAACTGAATCCCCATGCTACTGAACCCTCGTGCTACTGAACAATCGTGCAACTCGACCCAATTTAACTAAACCCCTGTGTAACTATACCCCCTTTAACTGAACCCTCATGCAACTGAACCCTCCATGTAACTGAACCCCTATATAACCGAAAACCCTCTACAACTGAACCCCCGTGCTACTGAACTCTCGTGCTACTGAACCCTCGTGCAACTCAACCCAATTTAACTAAACCTCCGTGTAACTGTACCCCCTTTAACTGAACCCTCGTGCAACTCAACCCTCCATGCAGCCCATCTCCCTAAAAACACTTTTCAGCCATTTCTTTTTAAATTGACAATACTTTTCAAACGTTACTTGTGTATTATACAGACCACATAGCAGAGGTAAAGCTAGGTCAAGTCACAATGTCATTTTATCGTTACTTTTCAATTAAGCTATTGAATACTTTTTACCAATGTCTCTTGTAGGCGTCAAATCTATTAAGTATCTGAGCATATTCTTTGTATTGTTGATGCAAGCATCCCATTCCTCATTCTTTAATTACCCGTGAGGCATTCTTAACCAACGCAATACCTTTACGCAAATACCTTTTCGCAAAAAATTCGCAAATAGGGTTATTTTTACGTCACAATTTTCAACTTAAAAACCATTCTAATTATAGCATCCCATCCTCATACTTTAATACCCGTTACGCTTTCTTAACCAACGCAATACCTTCACGCAAATACCTTTTTCGCAAAAAATTCGCAAATAGAGTTATTTTTACGTCACAATTTTCAACTTAAAACCATTCTAGTTATAGCATCCCATTCCTCATACTTTAATTACCCGTTACGGTTTCTTAACCATCGGAAGTTTAACCTACGTAAATTAAGTTATAGACAATACTGGTTTAGAAAAACTGGAATAAAATAATTGATACAGATTCAATTGCACACTACCTTTGAATAGGCAATGTGACGATCTCTAGTTTTGGCTATTGAACCTTGAAAAACATGTCTGACAAGTCTTGTACCCTCTGTATCAATTGATGACTGACCCTGGTAAGTCATATTACGCAATCACTCGTAGAATCCATAGGTGACTGCCCCGTGGTAAGTCATATTACGCAATCACTGGTAGAATCTATTATTGCCTTACTACTAACCCTACTGTAGAAGTTTTCAAGCACCTGTGCACAAAAATATGGAATGCTGTATTTTTTTGCCAGAAAAGAGATCGCAGTTGCCTGTTAATTTTTTGTTTTATTTATCTTTTTTCCCTGCGGTTCTCGTATCAGAACAATAATGCTAGAACATCGAGGAAGTCCTAGTTGAAAGCTCTAGTTCTCCCGCTCATTTGAACGGAAATAAAAAGTTGCTGCTTTTGAGAGACCAAAAACATTAAATGACAATAAATTAAAACATTTCTCCGTTCCTTTATGGCCTCTAAGCGTCAAACACCGACTCCTAAATAGCAAACACCGACTCCTGAATAGTAAAGTCCTCCCTGTACTAATATATGAATGGAAGACATAGGCGTTGACAAAACAGCTTCATACTGAAATAGTAATTCAAATATCATCGGTAGAAAAGAGAATGCTGCCTAAATTTTCCAAGACTAACCAATAGTTTCTCTCTACGGTTTATATTCAAAAACTTTTGAACAGTTGATGACAATTTTAGACTATTGATGGAACATGGAAGTCCTCCTTTAGAAAAATGTTTTACAGTGCCCTTAGCCCTAAGATAATTCCTCAGAGTTTTAAAGCTAATCAGGAGCTATTTCGGTAGTTTTTCAGTCTTGTATTTAGGAAGTTAGTGCCTTAAACAAAAAAAATTTAGTAATTTTTTATGCTTTATTTTTAGTAGAAAACAAACTTAAGCATTGTTGTCGCTAGGGCCGAGCCACTTGAGGATTTAGATTTCCAATCGATAAAATGGTTTTTTATCACTTTTTAAATGAATACATTACCCCCAAACTGAAGAATTTTTCACTTTTTAGGGTCACCTACATTTAGGGAGGTTAGATATCGATTAAAATCAAGTGCGCAACTAGTAACTGGGCATTCGAACAACTCGTTCAGATCCTGAGGGGTACCGTCGTTCTTGAAAGCACATTTTTTGGGGTTATATTGGCAATTTTCAACAATACGGAAATCTCAAAATTTTGACCTGATATCTTAGGGGGGGGGGGTCTAACTACCTTTACTGCGAATCTACCTTTATAACTTTATAACTACCTTTATATATATATATATATATATATATATATATATATATATATTATATATATATATATATATATATATATATATATATATATATATATATATATATATAGATATATATATATATATATATATATATATATATATATATATATATATATATATATACTATATATATATATATATATATATATATATATATATATATTATATATATATATAATATCTAATATACATATAATATATATATATATATATATATATATATATAATTGTCTTTATTATAAATATATATTATTATTATAAATTTATTATTAATAAATCTATTATTATAAATTATTATTGTATATATGGATAATTGTCTTTATTATTTCCCACTTCGAGCCCTACCTTTAAGGCTAAGTTCCTATACTTGGCATCCAGGAAACGAGGGATTGGATCCAGGAGGAAAAGGGTTCAATCAAGAGACAAACGACGCTTCTTGTGTTAGGACCGAAAGTTTATCTTGGGAAGGTGTTACCCAGATATTATGTACACCTTTTTCTAGGGCAGAGGGGGGGGGGGGGATTAGAAGCAATAGTACAGGACAGGTATCAGAATAAAAATTCTTAGACCTGATTCTGAAATCATTTTTTTAAAGAATCAAAATTCTGAGAAAAAAAATTTACATTTATTTTACAGTATCAAAATCTTTTTTTATTGCTTTTAGTCTTTAGAAAATGAAGTTCCTGTTATTTCGCTAGAATTTTAAACCGTATCAAGAGTTACTTCAAAGAACAGATCTAGGCAAACCTTCAAAACCTTCCAAATTTTTAGTGCTACTCATTGCTTTCAGTTGAAAAAAAATTGTTTTGTAATTTAATTTTGACTGTTTTATATCTTGCCCAGGCTTAACTAGGTGCACCAACTACCGGGAGGGTGGGGAATTGCTCTTCCTCAGGCTTTGAATAACATTTTCTAATTTCCATTTCATAGCTATTATCTATTTTATCATGGATAAATAGTCGTTTTTTTTTGTGCACTCCTAATACCCTCGACCCCCTGCATTTCTGTGAATCATATTTCCCAGGCTTTTCGAAGTGCACAATATCACAAGTATTTGTCTTCCACTTCCTGAAATCAACTTAAGGTAAAATTCAAGTTTAGCAACTTTTTGCTATCTTGGAAAGGGGTTAGGCTAGGAAAATGAAAATTTCTGGCATAACTAAAATTTCTAGTTTAAGTGTTTTTTTGCTATCTTGGAAAGGGGTAGGCTAGGAAAATGAAACTTTCAGGCATAACTAAATTCTAGTTTAGGTGTTTTTTGCTATTTTGGACAGTGGCTAGGCTTGGAAAATGAAACTTATAGTAATGAATCCAGGGCAAAATACATAAACTGGAAAGGTATTGCCATCCTTCCATGTTAACCCTCTTCTGATTTCATGGTTTTGAATTTGTCTACTTCACAGTTCTATTGAAACTAATGAAACTTTAACAAAACAACATTTTACCTTAGTTTTCAGTTATTAGTTTCTTTTTCTCTGGTTTTTTGTGCTTAAAATGTAATTCTTGTTGTTTGATTAGAATTTTAAACCATATCTATGATATTTTTTTAATTTAGGAAATACATTTGTGGATCTTTGAAACCTCATAAATTTGCATTGAGCTGTTTTAGCTGAAAACAGTTTGGTTGTGTTTAATATAAGCAGAAGATCAAGTTTTGCAAGGTTTCACTTCTGTAATACAAAGATTTTTAAAAGGTGATCAAAGGTCAGGTTCCTCTAGAAGGAGAAGGGAAACCGGCAGGCACTTCAAAATGCTTTCCCAGGACATACTTTAGTCTGTAAGCAATCCCTGAAAGTTTCATTTTCCTAACCTAACCCCTTTCCAAGATAGCAAAAAGTATTTGAACTAGAAATACTGAGCAAAAAGTTTGAAAAGGCAAAATAAAAACATATATACAACGCCTAACTGTGACCTAGTTTTGACCTAATTGCTTTTGTGACACACTGAAATGAAATGCAGTTACCTTTTGCTAAAAAGATGTTTGTTTAGATAAGAAAAAAAAACACTGATTAACCTGGACGGATTAACAGGACTGAAGATGTTTTACTAGATGTCTCGTAAAAACTTCTCCTTAATGTGGAAAACAGGAGAGATCCAATTTTTCGATTGCCCAATGGCGCTTTGGTTCTCTCAAAATTTTGAAAATAATCCAAATGTAGATATATATATATATATAATATATATATATATATATATATATAATATTAATATATTATATATATATATATATATATATATATATATATATATAGTATATATATAATATATATATATATATCATATATATATATATAGATATATATATATATATATATATATATATATATTATATATATATATATATATATATATATATATATATATATATATATATATATATATATATATATATATATTATATATAATATATATTATATATATATATATATGAATATATATATATATATCTATATATATATATAATATATATATATATATATATATATATATATATATATATATATATATATATATATATATATATTATATATATATATATATATATATATATATATATATATATATATATATATATATATATATATATATATATATACTATATATATATATATATATATATATATATCATATATATAATATATATAATATATATTATATATATATATATATATATTATATATATATATATATATATATATATATATATATATATATATATATATATATATATATATATATATATATATATATCTATATATATATATATATATATATATATATATATATTATATATATATAATATATATATATATATATATATCTATATTATATATATAATATTATATATATATATATATATATATATATATCTATATATATATATATCTATATATATATATATATATATATATATAATATATATATATATATATATATATATATATATATATATATATCTATATTATATATCTATTATATATATATATATATATATATATATATATATATATATATAGGTATAATATATATATATATATATATTATATATATATATAAATATATATATATATATATATATTATATATATATATATATATAATATATGATATATATCATACTATATATATATATAATATATACATATATATATATATATATTATATATATATATATATATATATATATGATATATATATATATATATATATCGGGTATATATATATAGAAAATAAATCCATGAAAATACCCCCCCCCCCCCCGCAAAAATACTATCTTTGTTCTATCGTAAATTGTTCATGCTCAGTGACACTAAGCAAATTTGTGATTTATTTACGGAGACACAAATCACAAAAATTAACCAGGTACGGAATAAGATAGGTAAAAATTCACAAATTCACATTCCCCAGAGGATTCTGGGGAATTTCACAAATTCACATTCCCCTGGGAATTCACAATTCCCCAGAGGAATTTGTTTGTGGGAACATCTTTTTACTACGTGGTTGGGGGTATTTGCGAGAAGAAGTATCCATGGAGAGAGTGTTTTCGGCACGATTTTTCAAACAATCAGAAATTAAAGTCTTTTTCAAATAAAATTGGGCTAATGAAAAATTTTCAGCCCGAATAGCCAGCAAAAGATTTTCCAGGGGTAATTTTTGAGCTATAATAGATATCTCTGGGGGAACTTTCCTTGGGGAGGGGGGTATTATCTGTGGGAAGAAATTCATTATAAATAGCAAGTTTTTTTCAACTGAAAGTAAGGAGCAACATCAAAACTTAAAACGAACAGAAACTATTACGTATATGAAAGAAGTTGCCCCTTCCATAAGACCTTGCTCTTTACGATAAAGTTTTTGAATTTTTGTCCAATTCTTTAGATCGATTCTTAAAACACAATGGCCGTTTAATTAAAGCAATAAACTTCGTTTTAAAAATTCCATAAAAAAACTTTAGCGTAAAAAGTCTTCAGGAGGAAGCAACACCTTTCATATGCTAGGATTTCTGTTCGTTTTAAGTTTTGATGTTACTACTGACTTTTCAGTTGAAAAAACAGTTATTTTTTAAAATTTTATTTCTGATCGTTCTTCAATAATACCGGGAAATCCGGCTTTTTTCGTATAGTACCGTTGGTGGCAGATTAAATGGGAGAAGCTGTTTGTAGAAGCTGAGAATACAGTAGCCAAAAATCACTGAGCTGTGACCTTACTGTTTATACATTTATGCACAGTGGTTTTAAGTTTTAATGTCGCTCTTTACATTCACTTAAAAATACTTTTTTTTATATTTTAATGACAACACAATTCCAAATTTTGACAGTGATGTGACAAATCACTAAGACTTTAACCCTTTCAGACCTGAACCAAGAAGGAGTTGCGTAAAAATTCTGAAAATAGCAGAGATTGATCCTGGAGGTTTCAACTAGAACATATTTTATTTTTAAAAAAATTATTTCATTCCAAATCCAAACTGTGAATGGTTACCATATGGTCACGTCAGGTATATACAGATACTATTTTAGGTGAAAATTTGTGAAACAGTTGCGATCTGAGTTCAAAACACAGTCGAACTTTGCCTTCGCACACATGATTCGACTGGTTCCGCCCCTAATGCACTTCTCATAGCGACACCTTCACTTTTCAGTCGTATCCGGAAAATGCGAGGTCTGGTCAAACCTCATTGATTCCGAAGACATCCCGTCTCGCGAGGTAGACGTATTGCGCTTCGTCACTAATAAGGATGGTCTTCCAACTCGAGGACTTTGAGATACGCCAGTAAGAACCAACCCACGAGCAATGTCCATTTTTGAAGTACAGTAGAGACATATGCTGAACATTGGTCTGCTTACACTTTCGGCGGTGTATCAGCCAGGCGTTGTTCACAGCCATGTCAAAGAAGTAGTACACAATCTCATATATCATTTCTTTGAGCGAATGTCTGTCCTGTAAAGCTCCAGGAACATGTCAGAAAGATCTACGCTCCCCATTGATTTGTTGCAGTCACGGACGATTCGGGGGCGATCAACTTCGACGTATTTCCGTGTTGTGCCATCCTATCTCTGACACTTATCAATTGTGGTGACTGCACAGTATGACGAAGCCAAATGGACTGGTTTGTTGTCATACCATTTTTTACTACCGATAATTCTGAATGTCTTTCAAAACGGAAGTCCACTGACCCTCGTCCATTCTTCTTCATGTTGGCGTCGGTATCTAGAACAGTGCCCTCATTCTGTTGCTGCGTATCGTACTACATGACTCGATGCCGTATTCGACCCGAGGCTTGTGAATGAGATCGATGTTAGCATAGAAGTTTATCAAAGAACAGCTTGAAGTTTCATGAACCTTGGCAGATTTTCTACAAGCCGAAGGACAACGTCAGTACCTTGGCCAAGTTCAGAAATTTCAACAGATCCTTTTTTCTGTATATATCTCTATGTCAAACACTATTCCTCTGATGCCGACTCTCGTGAAAACCTTTACACCCCACGAGTGGGGCTTGCCCTTCAAGTACTGTCGAAATCCAATTCTTCCTCTGACGGGATCATCTGTTCGTCAATACTTTGGATCTCTTCAGGGTCTATTTTTTTCAGATTCTCCCTGAATGCGTCGTATAGTCTTCTGATCTTGAACAGTTTATCATGACCAGCCTCACCTTTCCGGTATCATTAAGGTGTCATCACAAATGTGGAAGAAAGATCTCAAGCTGATTAACCTATGTTTGCTCATGGTATCAGCCACCGGGGAATATCGTGTTCCATTCTCCCACTACATTCTCATAGCCGGAAGTTTGAGAATGCTCATAAGCATTTGAACTCCAAGAAATCTGTGCAGCTCTTAAGAGAAAGTTTTTCAGAACAAGATTCTTCTTTTTCATGGCATTCAGGTTCGTTTGGCCCACAATGTTTTGAAAGAATTTCTTCTGTGATAAACATTCGGTAGAGATCAAGGGGCGTCTGTACCTCGTCATAGTGTGGCATAGAACCCTTCTAGGTAATATCTCGAGGTTTTCGGGCTCAATTTTTATCTACTTGTATTGCTTTGCCTCCCTTGCTACCTTATTTTTTGCTACTGGTTTTGCCGTGACCTGAGGAGCATCATTGGAGTTACTAGACCAGCCACTGCTTGGGAAGGAGCATTTTTCTTAGCTATTGTAAGGAAAAAGGGCTCAGCAGGTGCAATAACTGTTGCTGACTGCATTGTAGAAGAAGTTTTGCCACTGGTGCTGATGATGTGCTTGAAGAACTGTTTGACGCTGCTGTGTCATTCAAGCCCGGGAGAGGCAAATCGAATTGATCCGTGTTATCGCCATTGTCTAACTCGAACCTGCCAAGCATTGATAAAGGGATGTCGTCTGTGTGGTCAATATCCTCTTCATCACTTCTGTCTTCATTGCCATAACAGTTGAGAGAACGTAGAGGTTGAAATTCTTGATCTGGATTGTCTGGTGCCCAGTTTGGGTCGTCGTCGTCGGACGAGATATCGAGATCTGAATCACAATCAGGCATGAATAAAAGCCTTGCTGCTTCTTCTGCAGTCATTTTCTTGGTAGCTCTTCTACTTCTTTCACTTGATCAGTCTCTATTCCAAGGGCTTAGGACCATGACCTCTCATGGAGTCAAAGCTCGTGCTTGGGCCAGCTGAAATGAAATTCAAGGTAAGTGCATCACTTAATAATAATGATATAATGCCATAAAATAGGCCATTGGCCTCTACACTTGCTTGAGGCATCACACAAAATAGCTCTTTGACCCTTGTTACCAGTAAAAAGGAGGAACAGAGAGACAATGTGCCTATTCCCGATCATAAAAAGGACTTGCTGCCTCGTTTGCTGTACAAATCTCCCTAGGTGTGGTTTGGCAATGAATGCCTGACGTGACCATTTGGTAACCGATCGTTAGCAATCTTGTTTGGGGCTAAACTACCGCTCAGAATTAGACTAGTGATATCTCATTCAAGATCACATTTTTAGGTACAAAATAATATCATAATCAGGCTCTAAACTTACCAGAAACGTCCAGGTCATCGAGGTCAAAATCTGTACCTTTCCTCTTTTTCGACATTTTATGTTTTGTCTAAACTTGGACGCTCGCTCGACCGCTCGGGTAAAGCCTTGAGGGATAATAAATTCAAACGCGATAGAGCCAAGAAAGCGCTATCTAGTGGAAAAAAAAAATCACGGTTGTAACTTTGTCGAGTCGAGAGAAAAAATAGGGGCGAGGGTATCCGTATGGTGACCACAGGCATGAAAGGGTTAAATCGAAACAATGCTTTCAAAAATCTGGAATATATGCAAACTAAAAATCTCTAGCAAAAAACTAAAAATTCGTGTTAGATGCGTTTGGGGAGTTAGTGAACGTGGGAGCAGGAACTGGTTGCCCTCTAATTACTTTGAAGGGCACTAGAAGATTTCAATCTAATATCGAATGAACTCTTTTTGAGGTTTATAAGACAACTCCTTCTATAGGAAATGCCTTAGCAAAAAAAACGTCTTAGGAGGATTATATTGAATGAGATAAGGATTTTATTTATCCTTTCACGTTGTTCTTTACTTAGGCAACATTATTGCGCTGTTTATGATTCGGGCATCGAAAGGTACTCTTTTCTGCATCAGGCACCCCTACCCTCCTATTTTACAGACCGAACCACTGCCCCTCCTTCATAAAACCTGGTATAAAATCATACTAATTTTTGTTTCTCTTTATTCGTTTTAATTTCCCTTTGACTTATTTTAAATTTATAATTTTCTATTTATATTATATTTTATATTTTACTTATATATATTATATTTATATTATAAATTCCCGTTGACTTATTAAATTTAAATTTATAGTGAATATACTGGAGGAACTGTCGGGGTTAGGTATTTCCAAGAAGGATTCAGGGGTAATAACCCCAACTCTCTCTTTTTCAGAAACGACCGATCCTAATAGTAAAATAATTCTCGGTAACAGGTCCGAATTCCTATTGGGATAAAGGGAAATAGAGACTTGATCTATTAAAATCGTCTTTTACGTGATGAGTGACGAACGACATTGCAAAATGCATTTTATTAGCTTCAAAGGGTGTAGAGTTTTTATGCCTCTTCCTACACCAATTAAATTGGGCTTACACGACATTTTTTACGATAGGTATTGGAAACTCTGGTATGCCCACCATGGTTGGTTTATTGCCCTTTTTAATGCAGACGATCAAAATTGAAAAGAAAAAAGTGTATTAGCAAAGGGCAATGATAAAAATATTAATGTTTTAGTATATTAGTGTAAATGTATAAGTGTATTCGCAAAGGGCATTAAGTAAACAAATCAGTAAAAGACTTTGTAACAGGCATTTACACAAGACATTCTACTCTATAATAAGAAAACATGCACTTAAACCCCCCTCCCCTTACAATTAGAAGATACTCTGGAGATTCCGTCGTTCTCAAGTAGAGTACTGTTTTTTTTATGTACAGCTCTTCACTTGCTATGAGTGAATTTGAAGGTTTGAAGAGCGCATTCAACCCACTCCGTTTCGGGCTGAATCTTTTTATGTTAATTTAATCAAGCTCGGTGTGATTTGTGCATATACACAAAAAAGCGGCAATGAGCCGTACTGAGGGTTTTGTACCTTGAATACTCAAAATTGACCATAAAAAATGGGTGGTTGGCGCTTACCCCCCCCCCCCCATCCAGAGAATACCCCCTCAAAAAAATCTCTCCCAAAAAACTACCCCTCCGGAAAAACACCCTCCGGAAAATACCCCTCCGGAAAATACCCCGGTGGAGAATCCCCCCCTGCGGCAAACACCCCCCTGGAAAATATCCCCCTGAAAAATAAACCCTCCACAGAAAATGCAACCCCCCTGTAAAAATACCCCCCTCCTGAAAATACCCCCCAGGCGAAAAATAACCCCTGCGGAAAATACCACCTGGAAAATACCACCTGGAATACCCCCGGAAAATACCCCCCGTGGAAAATACCCCCACCCCCCCCCCCCCCCAAACAAAAAAAAAATACCCGTAGAAAATATGGCTTTCCAAATTTGAGAATTTCATTTGAGTTTTATTTTTTTTTAGTTTCCGTAAGGGGATGGAATTTTGGTAAATCTACTTGTGTATTATGCGCCACTCACTCAAGTTTACGCTGTGTAAAATTCGAGAGCACACCATATTTTTTGTTAGTTTCTTCGCTACTTTAGAAATAAATTTACGCTATAGATTTGCACATTAGGGAGGGGCTATTTACCGGTGGGGATATTTCCACGGGGGGACACCCCTTAAATAAATATAGTGAATTCAGGGTATTTAAATCCCTGAAAAAGCCCTCCCCCACAAAAAATAACCCCTCCCTCTCCTTCGGAAAGTATCTTCACGGGGAAATACCCCCTCCTTGAAAATATCCTTGTGGAAAATGCCCCCCCCCCTGTGGAAAATAAGGTTTCTAAATTTGAAACTTTGTTTGTATTTTTTTTTATAGTTTTGTTTGAAATGTGCTAATGCGCTATAGATTTGCACATTAGGGAGGGGGGGACTATTTACCGGTGGGAATATTTTCCACGGGGGGCCCCTTAAATAAATATAGTGAATGGGGGGGTGCTTAAATCCCCGAGAAATGCTCTCCCCCACGAAAAATACCCCCTCCCTCTCCTTCGGAAAGTACCTTCACGGGGAAATACCCCCTCCTTGGAAAATACCCTAGTGGAAAATACCCTCCCCCAGTGGAAAATAAGGTTTCTAAATTTGAAACTTTTATTTGAGTTTTTTTTTACAGTTTTGTTGAAATTTGCTAATGCTGGGAAATCCGGTACCCCCTTCATAGAAATGTCCCTTCCCTCAAGGAAAGATCCTCCACCGTAATCCCCTTCTCCGACCCCCCCCCCCCCAGGTAAAGTAGTAAACAACTACTTTACCCCCCCCCCCCTGCCCTTATATGCAAATATATAGCCCAAATTATATTTTCCCCATATATTCTGTCACTTTTCATTGTATTGTCTTGCGCTAAGCTGAGAAAAACTAGTTTTAATGTTGCTCCCTACTTTCAGTTGAAAAAAATTGTTTTTATTTTCCTTTTTTTAATGAAGAATAGAGGCAAACAATTTTCTAAAGGCAATAGATGTCAATTAAAGTAAAAGTATTTAAAAAATGAAAAAAAGTAAGTAGTTTCAAAAAATACAGAAAGCAATAGCCTATTTACAAAAACTAAGATACAAACTCCCAGCATTAAGTTGAGCAATGCCGAAGCGTTGGACGGATATTTTTTTAACCATATCGACAATTTTGAACTTCGTTATCAAACACCAAAATTACTTAATGCCTTTAAACTCGTCTTTATAAAAAGTAACGCAGTATCAAAGCAGTTTCTTCAAAGTGAAACATCAAAATTAAGATTAAGAAAATCAAATAAAGATATTTAATTCAACATTTTTAATTTAATTTTGAATGTCAAAAGCCAGTATATTTCATAACTGTAAAACTGTAGTTTAAACTGTAGTTATACATGCCAGTATACTTCATAACTGTAAAAAATTAAATTTTTTTCAAAGTTACAACTAAGTAAATACCATCACTCCTAAAAGAAAAATGATAATGAAACACAAAAAACGTACCCGTTCAGGGGGAAAATAGAGAAATATAGCATTCCGTCCAGGGGAAACATTTCTGATTATTGTGGCTTCATACGTCAGCTCCTGGGTACTCTTGCAATGCAATCAAAAGTTGACGGCATATTTTTTTTTTACTGAAATCGTCCCTTATTAAGTTGTTTTCCTTGTGATTTCTATAATGATGCAAACTTTCTTGTGTTCTAATAACTACACTAATTACTAATAAGCAAATACATATTTAAGATCACCATAAAAAGCTGATTCTTTGACTGAATGATAAAAATAGTTAGGCTCTTCTACTTTTGTAATTGACAAGGATTGTTATTTACTTACCATTCATTACTACGAAGAATTTTTTTTTTTGTTTTGGTTTTTGCTCCAACAAGATCATATTGAAAAATTTTCTGGAAAACTTGTTAGGGGTCACTCAGTCACAAATTAGAACTTATATTTTTCCTTATTATGGGTCAAAATATATTGGCAAGCAGCCAACAATGGGACAACAAACATTTTTTTCATGGTTTTTCCCTAATCTGCTTTTTTTCCTTTGGTTTTCTTATAGTTACTATGTCGTCCCAAATTTCCAGGTGGGTGCCATGACCCCCCTGCCCCCTCCCCCCTTGCCGATCCCCATGGCCTCGTTAAGCCAAAAATGAGTCGAAATAAATTCAAATAATTTTCCAAGCATAAAACTAACACAAATCACCATAAATAAATGAATTGAACCCAAAACGAACAGAAATAACAATATATACCTATTCAAACTCAAAATAGCAACAATTGTCATAATTAGGGCTGACAACCCTCACACCTCCTCAAGACCAGAAAGTAATTTGCACTTTACTGAAAACAAAGTAAATTTTAAATGTTTTCACTTTTTTGACTTCAACAAATAAGAAGTATTAAGACCGTAAGGAATAATTTTTTTTTTTTTTTTTTTTTTTTTTTTTTTTTTTTTTTTTTTTTTTTTTTTAAGTGCCAATTATTTTCTGGTCTGAAGAAGACATGAGTGTTTTCAGCCATACTCCTTTTACTTTTTGCACATGGATTTGTGTTTTTTTCTAAGTTTTTAACACACTTCTGGTGTGTAAATTCCTCTTTTTCCCGTTTCTTAGTACTTTTCAACAAAACTATAAAAAAAACTCAAATAAAAGATTCAAATTTCGAAACCTTATTTTACACTGGGGGGGAGGGTATTTTCCACGAGGGTATTTTCCAAGGAGGGGGTATTGTCCGCGGGGGTTACTTTACAAAGGAGGGGGAGGGGGCATTTTTTGTGGGGAAGGGCATTTTTTGGGGTTTAAACACACCCCCCCATTCACTATATTCATTTATGTTATTTTACTGTGTTCATGGCCGTATATTTGGCTTTAAAACACACTTATTTGTCTATCTATCTAATATGCAGAATAATTGTACAAAACACATTTTGCATGCAGACCCGTTATGCTTACCCCCCCCCCCTTCTAATGTGCCAATCTGTAGCGCAAATTTATTTCAAAAGTTACGAAGAAAATAATAAAAAACAAAAACGGTGTGCTCTCGAATTTTATACAGCGTATACTTGAGTGAGTGGCGCATAATACACAAGTACCGAAATTCTATCCCCCCAAGAAAATTAAGAAAAAACTCAAATAAAAGTCTCAAATTTGGAAAGCCTTATTTTCAAAGGGGGTATTTTTTGAGGGGGGGGGGATTCCTCCTTTTTTTGAAAATCAGCCAAATTTTCTCTGGCGCGTAACTTTTGATGGATAGGACTAAAATTGATAAAAAAAAAACTTGTATATTTGAAATCAGCATTAAAATCTGATTCTGTTGATGTATTTATTGATATCAAAATCCCCTTTTCTAAAGTTTCGGTTACCATTGAGCCGGGTCGCTCCTTATTTACAGTCCGTACAACGAATTGTTTGATTTTACTGGCATGCTAATAAATTGAGAGGGAGTAGTCAATTTGGACTTTGCCCAGTTACATATAGGAACAGGGCCACAATTAGTCATAAGGAAAAAGTTAAAGACAGATGGGTGGAATATTTTGAGAATGTGCTAAGCCGAGATAGAGCTGCAGAAAAAGATATAGTGGCAAATGAAAAAGTTTGTGATACCATGGATGTGAAGGAAGATTTGTTTTTGGAGGAAGAATTAACAACACTACTAAAAGGATTAAAAAAAAGGTGAGGCTCCAGGTGCTGATAGTGTGGTAAACGAGTTTCTTAAATATGGTGGCTCTGAGGTTAGAAATAAGCTACTGAAGATTATGTATATGATTTTTGAAAAAGGTGAAGTACCTAGCAATTTTAGGAAAACCTTAATTCAACCATTGTATAAGAAAGGTGATAAGAGTAAGTCTGGTATATAATAGTAGTATATCTACTATATTACTGCTACTACTATGCAGCATAAAGCCACCTGAGGGCAATCCAGCTATACAGACTCTTCCCCTCCCAATCTATTCATAGCCTCCATTTTTATTTCTCCCAACAAGTTCCCATTTCCCTTAACGTTTTCCTTATATTGTCCTCCCACCCCATTTGGAGCGACCTGGTTGTTAGGCCCTACATGGTTGCCCAAAAAGAACAAACTTTGGTAAGCCGGTGAATGTCTCCTAGCCAACTCAACCTTTCTCTAATTATAGTCCTAGAAAGCGTGATTGAACCACTTTTTTCATACAGCAAACTGTTTAATCATCTCTTCCCCTGCGCTTATTCCCCGCTAAAATCTGTGCACTTACTCCATGCTAAAATAAATATACCTCCTGGGTTGACGAAACGCCCGGCAGCCCCCGAGACAAGGGCTGTAAGTTATGCAAGTTGCCCGTTGTTAACATTTGAGAATCTTATGGAAGGGGTGTTCTTATATCTTAGGAGGAGGCTCATTTGATTTGAAATAGAAAGTATTAGCCCCCTTTTTAAGAGTCAAAAGTGATTGGAGGGCAACCAGCCTCCCCCCCCCGTCGTCTTTCCCCCCAAACTGCTTCCAATCAATATTTTGAGATAGCCATTTCGTTCAAAATAGTCGAACGTCAAATAACTATGGTTCCAGGTTTGATAAATCCCCCCAGCGCCCGGGGAAAGGGCTGTAAGTTATAACAATAGCCTATTGTTAACATGTGGGATTTTTATGGAAAGGGTGTTCGTGTAAATTTTGGACAGAGGCAAATCGAGTGTAAATCGATTTAAATGCTGAGATTGTCGTTTGGTTCAAAAAAGTCCTAAGGTCAAATAACTGTAACTTAGGGGGTTGAAAAATCCCCCCAGCCCCCGGGGTGATAGTTGTAACTTATGCAAGTTGCACATTGTTAGCATATTGGAGGGTTTTTGTGGAGCGGTTGGTATATAAAATTTGAAGGGAGCTCATTCGATGGGAAATTGAAATTTATATCTCCATTTTCAAGCGCCCTTTTTCAGAGTCAAAATTTTTGGAGGGCAACCATCCCCTTTCACGCCAAATAATTCCCCAAACCCCTCCAATCAATACCCCAAGAGTCATTTTATACAGAATATTTGAGAATTCCATTAACTATGTCTTTTGGGCCATTCAGTCCCCTCCCACAGCTCTAGAGGCATGGGCTGCAAGTTGAAACGCTTAGCGAATGTTGAGGGGGTGTTGAAATAAATCAAAAGGCACAAAATATAATTATTAAATTAGAATTAGATATTTCTATTCTTGCGTAAGACATACAAATCTGGAGAAATATTCATAATAGTAACAAATCACATAAGTTTGGCAATCAAAAACGAATAGAAATTAAGCATAAAAACACCTTCGGGAAAAGAACCTTTTCAACGAGTTTCAAGCTTTCAAGCTTTAAAACATTTTAAAATCGTTGCGTCATTTGTGCTTTACTGAGAATAAAATGTATTGCAAATATTGTCATTTAATTCACACCTTTGAAAAAAAAATAGAAATTACAATGAAATAAAATCTTGAATTGCTGAGTTTCCAGGAAATAATTTAATTAGATATTAAATATAGATATTCAATCTAATTTTCAATTGTTTTAAAATTTATTTATTTATCCATCTATTTTAGTTACTGATATCGCTATGTTTTCTATGGTTGTTTATTTTAATTTCCGTTTGTTTGGAGTTTAGTTAATTCTATAATAGTTATTTCTGCTAGTTTCGAGTTTCAATTATTACAAGATTTATATCTGCTGGGTCTTAACTTAAATATGGCTCTTTTTTTTTCTTTGAAAAATTTATCTTCGTAAAGAGTTTTTTTATTTGTTATCAATGATCAATGATCAATGACCAATTACGAATAGCACTGTGCCTTTCCATCACACAAAACAAGAGAAGATAAAGCGAAAATTTGTGGAATTGAATAAATCCCACAAACACAATTTACCTGCATTACGTTCCATAAGTTCCGTCAAAACTGGAAAAAAGGCTGTTTAGAAAACAATTTACCTGTTTTTTTCAGAATCATTTAAGTATAATTGGGTCTTGTAATGGATCAAATTAAGTGTAATGGATCAGAACCTAAATTCTGGTAAGGGTAATATCCCGCTTAATTGTCAAAGAGGAGCAAGACAGTATCCAGTAGGAGAGAGGGGGGGGCTTGGGGTGTAAAATACCCCTCCTCACTCAAAATGTTTATCTGACTCGTAAAAACGTAACAAAAATTAACATAAACAAATTTTGATGCGTTTTTCGAAGTTATTTTTTGTAAGATCATTCCGAAAAAAATCTTTTTGTGACCTCCCCCCCCCCTCCCTCCCTCTAAAGAAAAGCTTTTGGAACTTACCCACATACCCCTCCCCCCTTAAAAAAAATCTTGAATATTGCTCTAAAGAGGGGTATTTCAGAAACTGTGTAGCAGTAAAAACTAAAGAACCCACCAAAATCTAGATTAGAACTAACTAAATTAGAACTCGTCAAAACCTAGGAACATATTTACAGAACTACAAAGCAACTACTACTACTAACAACTCTTCGCAGCACCAAGCCACCTGAGGCCAACACAGCTACGCATGCTCCACCTCCATTCTAATCTATTCAAAGCCTTCCTCTTCACACCCTCCCAAGAAGTTTCCGTTTTCCTTGAACCTTTCTTTACGACATCCTCCCACCCCAGGACGACCCACTTTTCGTTGATCCCCAGACGGTTTTCCAAAATGGACAATCTTCAGCAATCTGTCTTCCTTAATCCGCAGAAAACGCCATAGCTATCTTAAACTTTCTCTCATTATAGCCCTAAAAAGCGGGATTGAATCACACTTTTTCTACAGGTTACTGTTTGAAATAAGGTCAGTGATACGGTCAGCCAGGTACCCAAAACAATCCGTAGGCAAAATCTCTGGAAAACATCTTATGATTTAGAACCATGTTTGACCACTGCTTTCACTGTAGCTTACATTAATTTTTAATCTTGATCTGCAGATATGTCTTTCTATTCTTCCAAACTTTTTTCAACTGTGAAAATACACTCTGCGCCTTAGCCATTCTACTTTTAACCTCTTCACTGCTCCCACCGTTTTAACTAGCAATACTACCAAGATAAGTAAAGCTGTCCAATTGATCGATTTTTTGTTACCCAGCATCGCCTTTTCATCATCACTTATTCCAAACCTTTGCGACTTAGTCTTCTTAACTTTCAAACCTAGTCTAGCACCCTGAACTGTTAAAACCTCAAAGTTCATTCATTTTGTTCACACTTTCATCTAGGATGCTTAAATCATCAGCATAATCTAGATTCAGGAAAGTTTTCCTTCACCATTTGATTCCGTGTTCTCCCATTGCCTTTCCTGTGCTCCTTAAGACAAAATACATCAAGATAATCCATATAAAGGGGGATAGAAAACAACTCTGCTTAATTCCTGATTTAATACGAAACCAGCTGCTAACCTCATTTCCTACCTTAACACATCAATAGTATTGACGTACATAGCACTAATCACTTCAATCTATTTGTCTGGTATGGTGGTGGCGTTTACCCCCCCCCCCTAAAAATACCTCCTCACCGGAAAGTATCCCCGGGGAAATACCCCCCCATGGAAAATACCCCCCTCTCTCCAGAAAATACCCCCCGTGGAAAATAAGGTTTTCCAAATTTCAGAATTTTATTTGAGCTTTATTTTTTTAATTTCCGTAGGGGGATGGATTTTTGTACTTGTGTATTATGCGCCACTCACTCATGTTTACGCTGTGTAAAATTCGAGAACACGCCTGTTTTTTGTTAGTTTCTTCGTTACTTTAGAAATAAATTTGCGCTATAGATTTGAACATTAGGGGGGGGGGTAAGCATAACGGGTCTGCATGCTAAATGTATTTCGTACATTTATTCTGCATATTAGAAAGATAGACAAATAAGTGTATTTTAAGGCCAAATATACGGCGATGAACACAGTAAAATAACATAAATGAGTATAGTGAATGGGGGGGGGGGGTGTTTGACCCCCCTACAAATACCCCCCCCCCCTTCTTCGGAAAGTAAACCCCACGCAAAATACCCCCTCCTTGGAAAATACCCTCCCCTCCCCTGTGGAAAATGAAGTTTCTAAATTTGAAACTTTTATTTGAGTTTTTTATAGTTTTAGTCAGTTTTTTTTATAGTTGAAATCAGAAAATAATTCTTCCTATGTACATGGCCACTAAAAAATTACAGAAGAATAGCGAGTTTTCTGGAAATTTTGTTAACTAAGTTTTAGCTTAATATTGATGATTGTTTGCCTAAATTGTTTTTTTTTTTTTTTCATTTGGCACCCACTACTGCCAAAAATTGCAGAAAATCCTATGGAAGCCTTTTCAACACAAATGGATTTGTGTTTTTTTTTCTAAGTTTTTGAGACACTTCTGGTGTGTAAATTCCTCTTGGCTTTCCTCATTCATTCTTCCTTAATCCGCAGAAAACGCCTTAGCTATCTTAAACTTTCTCTCATTATAGCCCTAGAAAGCAGGATTGAATCACACTTTTTCTACAGGTTACTGTTTGAAATAAGGTCAGAGATACGGTTTTGTTGTTTGCTAGGCTATAATTTCCTCTAAGGGCGCCGCTCTTCAAGTGAGAATAGAGCTGACCTTAAGGTCCCCAGTCTTGCAGGTACCCTAAAAGGGTTGAGGCAGCCCTTTGCAGAGGCCGTTGTCCATAGATCTGGATCTAACGCCCTGTTGCAGTTGTCCTCCTCTGATGTTGTTCTGCATCACCATGCAATTTAACCCATTACTGGGAGAAGGTTTGTAACTCATGGGATGTGTGCACATGTTGGCAAGCCCCATTGAGTGTACATTAGAGAGGCCTTCTTCTTCCTCCGCCTGTATTTACGGCCCCAGGTGAGGGTGCCCCAGTTTCTATTGTGGACCCCCAGGGACAAGGCCCCTCCTTGGTTTGTGCCTCAGATGGAGGTATCCTACATATCTATAGGGCATTCCCCTATCGTCACCTGTGGACACGCTAAGTGGCCTGGGGATGGCCCCTACTGAGTAGTAGACTCATAGGCTTTAAAATGAATAATTCTATCTACTATCCCTCTCTGCTAATTGAACTGTTACTGCCTTTTAGCGTAGCTTTTACTTTTATAAATAATTATAAAGCAAGATAAGCAGTAGTAAAGGGGTCACTGTAGCAATAAATTCATAAGCATAATACACATATATTCACAGTATAAGCGATTTAGTCTACTGACTTAAAAATTGTGATTTTTCATGAAGGAATGAATTTAGATCTTGTTTATTTTAATTGGTGAAAAAATGAGTTTTTTTTCATCAGGCTCTGGATATATAATGCATACTAACGTCAAGGTTACCCGGTTAAAAACACTTTCTATTAGAAAGTGTCTAAAAGAGAAGATTTCCAAAAAAATCTTTCTCAGATAAGCTTCTCTTGAATGGTGTCCCCAAATTTAGTAAAATCTATGAATTTTAAATCAGTGTTGAAAGAGAAATGTTTTCCCAAACTTAGAAAAGAAGATAACAACAGATAGTAAAAAAGGTTGTTTTTTAGTAAAAGTTTGAAACTTGACCTTGTATAGGCATGCACTACATGTTTATTCAGTAGCCTAATATCTTTTATCTTACCCTTATTTCCACTTTTATGCTGATTTATTCTTCAATCTGCAGGCTTTCCTCAAATTTGGAAAGCCTTATTTTCCAAGGGGGGTATTTTTTTTTTGGGGGGGGGATGGGTGTATTTTCCACGGGGGGTATTTTTCGGGGGGGGGGGGGTACTTTCCGTGGGGGGGTATTTTCCGAGGGGTATTTTCCGTGGGGGTATTTTCCGTGGGGGGGGTATTTTCCGCGGGGGTATTTTCCGGGGGGATTTCCAGGGGGGTATTTTCCGGGGATACTTGCTGGGGGTATTAGCCTAGAACCCTCTGTAATTACCAAATTTACTCTCATTACCTTTCTTATACAGTGTTTTAATTAGGGTTTCCTGAAATAGCTAGCTTTTTCCTATTTTCGAAAATCATATTCATAATCTTCAGTAACTTATTTATAATTTCAGAGCCACCATATTCAGGAAACTTAAATAGCACACTATTAGCACCTGGGGCCCTATTATTTGTTTATCCTTTTAGCACTGTCGCTAGTTCTGCCTAACAAAAAAAAATCTTCGTTGACAACCAAAGTATAATAAACTTTTTCTTTTTTCTCTATATCTTTTCCTGCAATTCTATCTAGGTTTAGCAAATTCTCAAATTCTCAAAAAATATTACTTTCTAGTAGTAATGCATCGTATGGATTTGAGGACTCCCCTGTACCAAACAGGTTTTTCTGGTAGGTATTCTACAGGGGCATTACACCTTTCAAAGAGATTTACGCAATACCGGTCATATAGGTAAACATTTCTACAGGGGCATTACACCTTTCAAAGAGATTTACGCAATACTGGTCCTATAGGTAAACATTTCTTCAGGGGCATTACACCTTTCAAAGAGATTTACGCAATACCGGTCCTATGGGTAAACATTTCTACGACGCTGATTAAGGACAAGTTTTTCTGACGTACAGACAGGTTTTTTTTTGTTTAGCATTTGCAAAAAAGGGGTAATTAGTGATTGGAAAATTTTTTAATGCTTTTACAATCGGAGATGTTTGATTAACCTTTGCAAAAAAGGGGTAATGGGATTTGCGAATTGGAGGTAATAATTTATTTTAGTAAAGTAATTATTTATTTTAGTAAAGTAATAATTTATTTTAGTAAAGTAATAATTTATTTTAGTAAAGTAATAATTTATTTTAGAACCAGACTGGTTTCTGATGGGTATAATCTGGTACTACTTTACGTTCCTTCCTATGCTATTGTGGCTCTTTACGTTGATTAAGGACAAGTTTTTCTGACACAATTTACAGACCATATTTCTAGTTCATATATTTTTTGATAACTTGATAGGTGATTTGAATAAAAGGAATTCAAATTTTTGTCTATGAAATAGAAGCTAACTCAATTTGCGAAAAGGTAGTCTATTTTCACTACTGTGATCTGATTGAATTGTCGCCGACAATGAGATTTAATCGCTGCTAAGCCTATTGTTATTGCGAAAGGATTTCCCAATTTACACCTTAGTGTTAACTGACAGAGTTCCAAATACAACATTTCGAAAAGCTGAAAAAAAATCGGACATTATAATCAGAATTATTTGATTAACATTTAAAAAGGGGTAATGAGATATATGATCTGTATAATACACAAGTGATGTTTGATAAGTATTGTCAATTTAAAATAGGATCTAAGGTTCCATTCATCCCCCCCCCCCCCCATTTCTGAGAGCAGGGAGGGGAGGGGTCAATTTTGGAGGCTCAGAGGAATTGTCAACTCAGGTAATTTGTTATAACTTTGAAAAATACCTAACGACGAATCGGAAATGTATTTTTTCTTTACATGGTGTTCCTTCAAAAAGTGAGGATTTCTGTTAAATAAATAATTCTTATATTTTTTTCCGTTCAATAAATAATTGTTATACTTTTTAAAATGGCTTTACGGGGTTTGAGGACTCTGTTGTTTTAAGCCGTGTGATTTTTTCTTTACATGGTGTTCGTTCAAAAAGCGAGGATTTCTGTTAAATAAATAATTCTTATATTTTTTCCGTTCAATTGAAAGCGAGGATTTCTGTTAAATAAATAATTGTTATACCTTTTAAAATGGCTTTACGGGGTTTGAGGGACTCTGTTGTTTTAAGCCGTGTGATTTTTTCTTTACATGGTGTTCGTTCAAAAAAGCGAGGATTTCTGTTAAATAAATAATTCTTATATTTTTTCCGTTCAATTGAAAGCGAGGATTTCTGTTAAATAAATAATTGTTATACCTTTTAAAATGGCTTTACGGGGTTTGAGGGACTCTGTTGTTTTAAGCCGTGTGATTTTTTCTTTACATGGTTTTCATTCAAAAAGCGAGGATTTCTGTTAGATAAATAATTCTTATACTTTTTCCGTTCAATTGAAAGCGAGGATTTCTGTTAAATAAATAATTGTTATACCTTTTAAAATGGCTTTACGGGGTTTGAGGGACTCTGTTGTTTTAAGCCGTGTGATTTTTTCTTTACATGGTGTTCGTTCAAAAAAGCGAGAATTTCTGTTAAATAAATAATTCTTATATTTTTCCGTTCAATTGAAAGCGAGGATTTCTGTTAAATAAATAATTGTTATACCTTTTAAAATGGCTTTACGGGGTTTGAGGGACTCTGTTGTTTTAAATCTTTTTTTTTCAATTGCAAATTTTCTTTAAAAATTTGGAAGCCAACTTCTCAATAAAGAGTAAGGAGTTAAGGATGAGACAGACTTTTGATCTTTTAAATAATTAAATAAATAAAACGGGGGTTCAGTTGTACAGGGTTTCGGTTATACAGGGGTTCAGTTAAAGAGGTCTCACTTGCACGAAGGTTCAGATGCATGGGGGTTCACTTGCTTGGGGTTCAGTTACACGGGGATTCAGTTACAATGGAACCCACACAAAAAAACAATGGGGGGCAAACACAAAAGCCAAATTAGCCCAGTGGCCAACGAGAAATCATGGGTTGCATGGGGGGTTGACTTGCACGAGAGTTCAGTTAAAGGGGGTACAGTTAGACGGGGGTTTAGTTAAATTGGGTTGAGTTGCACGAGGGTTAACTAGCACGAGACTTCAGTAGCACGGGGGGTTCAGTTGTACAGGGTTTCGGTTATACAGGGGTTCAGTTACATGGAGGGTATAGTGACATTTTAAAAGATGATTTAAAAGATGATTTTAGAAGAGGATTTGAAGATGAAACTCTGTGGTCGTTATAATACACAAGTTCCATTTGAACAGTGTTGTGAGGTCTCCTACCCCAACCCCAAAGGGTTCCGGTCCTCCTACCCCAACCCTGAAGGAAGCCAGCGGTCCTCAAAGGTCCCCCAAGCTCCCAAAGGACCACCCAGCCCTCAAGGGTCCCCCTCAGACCCTCAAAGGCCCTCCCCAGGCTCCCGTCTTTCGTAGGTGAATGTTGTCTGAAACTTATGTTTTTGGGTGTATGGGTTGCTATTTTTGACTTTTCGGAGTTGGATTTCTTAGTCTTTCATAGGTATATGTTGTCTGAAACCTATGATTTGGGATGGATGGTTTGCTATTTTTGACTTTTCTGAGCTGGATTTCTTACCCCTTTCATAGGTGTGTGTTGTCAGAAAATTATGATTTGGGATGTGTAGTTTGCAAGTTGGACTTTTCAGAGCTAGATTTCTTAGTCTTTCGTTGGTATGTGTTGTCTGAAATCTATGATTTGGGATGTGTGGGTTGCTATTTTTTTTACTTTTCTGAGCTTTAGCCTAATTGCGTAGCTACTAATGGAACATTTTTGTTGTATCTATTGGTATCAATATTCTGTTTTTTTAGAGTTTAAGTTACTATTGAGCCTTACGTGCCTGAAATCATTAATTAGAATATTTAATTAGCTGTTTGGGTTTTCAGACATAGTTTTTTAGATGTTCATGGGTGTTAGGTTCCTGGAGGGGTTTTATGACTCCTCCCTCCAATGAATTCAGTTGGTTTTAGGACTCATCCCCCTAGTCATAACTCCATTCAACCTTGAGCGAAGATATAAAAGTTTGATGAAGTATTTTTCTACTTAACAACTACATTAATAACTACCAAGATGATAGGACTGTACGACACAGAATTTATCAGTTACCGAGAGTTCAATGACTCCTCCCCGCAATGACTTCCAGGGATTTTATGACTCCTCCCCACAATGAATTCAGATGGTTTTAGGACTCATCCCCCTAGCCATAACTCCATTCAACCTTGAGCGAAGATATAAAAGTTTGATGAAGTATTTTTCTACTTAACCACTACATTAATAACTTCCAAGATGATAGGACTGTATGGCACAGAATTTATCAGTTACCGAGAGTTCAATGACTCCTCCCCTCAATGACTTCCAGGGGTTTTATGACTCCTCCCCACAATGAATTCAGATGGTTTTAGGACTCATCCCCCTAGCCATAACTCCATTCAACCTTGAGCGAAGATATAAAAATTTGATGAAGTATTTTTCTACTTAACAACTACATTAATAACTTCCAAGATGATAGGACTGTATGACACTGAATTTATCAGTTTGAAAAAATCATCTTGCGGTGTTATATTTGAATGTGCATTTTTATTATTGTCTATGGAACTCGAAGAAATTGACTGTTATCCTTGGATAGTGAACTATAACATGTTTGAGTATGATAAAAGCTTGTGGAGTACTACATTACGTCATATAAACAGACTAGGATTTTACGATAGAGTGATTACACCATTTAATAATGGTGGTCGGGAACTGAGAGATGTTCAGGAGGAAGTCAGTGAAATTTGCAGCTTTTTCGGGTTGAAGCACTCTACGTAAAGGGCAATGTACCTACAGATAAAGTTTTAATTCAAAAGTGTGACCCTAGGATTCCACTTTTCAATCTAGAAGAGTTTAAGTGTCCTAAATTTGAAGGGTGTTATCACCGTCCTGAAGACGAGGTTAGGTTCTTCGCACAGTGGATACCTAAGAACATACCTGATCGTGATAAATCCATAAGACATGTTAAAAACTATTCTATATCATGGGACCATCGTTTGTGGATGTTTAAGAGTGAACTCTAAGTACTATTTTTTTTTATGTAAACATTTGTTGTTGTGTTTTTTTTTTTCTCAAAAAAAAAATCTGTTAATACATTTAAGCAATAAATATCTTTAAGCTTAACCCGTCTTTATTCTTTAGAAATAGTTCTATTGTAAGCAAGTAACAAACTCTTTCCTGAAGTCACCTCTTGGATACACAATGCAGAAACTTCATTTAAGAAACTATGAAAAAATTGTAAGTAAGTAAGTAACAAATTCTTTCTTGAAGTCACCTCTTGGATACACAATACAGAAATTTCATTAAAGAAATTATGAAAAAATTGTAAGTAAGTAGCAAATTCTTTCTTGAATTCACCTGCTGGATAAACAAAGACATTTCGTTCAAGAAATTATGACAAAATTCTAAGTAAGTAACAAATTCTTTATTGTTTACACGACTTAGATACACGATGTAGAAATTTAATTCAAGAAATTATGAAAAAATTCTCAGTAAGTAACAATTTCTTTCTTTCAAATCAACTCTTGGATACACAATACGAAATTTCATTCAAGAAATTATGAAAATATTTGTAAGTAAGTAACAAACTCTTTATTGATTTCACCTTTTGGATATACAGTACAGATACTTCATTCAAGAAATTATGAAAAAATCGCAAGTAAGTAACTTTTTTTTTCTCTTTATCACAAACAATTTTCACTTAGCTACATGATGTAGAAATTTAATTCAAGAAATTATTTAAAAATTCTCATTAAGTAACAATTTCTTTCTTGAAGTCAACTCTTGGATACACAATACGGAAATTTCATTCAAGAAATTATGAAAAAATTGTAACTAAGTAGCAAATTCTTTCTTGAATTCACCTGTTGGATAAACAAAAAGACATTTCGTTCAAGAAATTATGACAAAATTCTAAGTAAGTAACAAACTCTTTATTGTTTTCACGAGTTAGATATACGATGTAGAAATTAAATTTCAAGAAATTATGACAAAATTCTAAGTAAGTAACAAACTCTTTATTGTTTTCACGAGTTAGATATACGATGTAGAAATTAAATTCAAGAAATTATGACAAAATTCTAAGTAAGTAACAAACTCTTTATTGTTTTCACGAGTTAGATATACGATGTAGAAATTAAATTCAAGAAATTATGAAAAAATTCTCAGTAAGTAACAATTTCCTTCTTGAAGTCAACTCTTGGATACACAATTGGTCTCTAAACAGTTCATGATAAAAAAGATAGTTTCATTTTTTTTAAGGTTAATTCGATATCCTTAAAGAGGACCATGCTATTTGCGTACGAGCATAGGACCACGTTATTCCGAGACCGCCATAGAATATGACACGATTTGAAAAAAGGTTACACATCAAATTAAAGTATATGAAAATTAAAATAATACAAACAAATTTATTGTATGATTATAATATAAAACTCATTATACATATTAATAATTAGATTTAACGTTAAATCATATATGAGAACTCTTCCACCATGGTTTCCGTTGCTTAAAATTCTTTTCGTAGAATGACTTCTTATGTTGTCTCTTAAAGGGCCAATTTTTCTCTTCTCTTAGAACATAATCATCATAATAATCCGAGTTATATCTTGCTTTATATACATTTTTCATTGGGTTTTCACTGCTGTCTTTTACACTATAGAGAAAGCCCTCTTTTTCCAGTCTCTTCTTTTGATCTTCCTTTTCTATCATATCAATCCTTCTTTTATGTGAACATACTTGCAACCGGTATAAATTTCTCTCCATGTTACATATAATTTTTTTTCTCGTTTCCTCCGGATTCTTCTCATCTGTCTCTGCCTCTATGCTGTCTAAACATGCAGTATGTTCATAAGAATGTTCAAAATAATGAAATTGTCCTTTACAAATAGAACAGTTGCAATAAAAGGATATTTCTAACTCAACTTGTTCACTCATGTTATTACACTGCTAACTAAAAACTTAGTGAATTCTATTCACAGACTAATAAAACTATAGCAAAAATCCATTCCTCATATTCCATCTGCCGCTAATATGTAAGCAAGCCCTCTGATTGACTGAGAAGAAAATCCGTGATCTAACTGTTTCCCATTTCTGGATCATAACACGAGTCCCATAGACAATAATAAAAATGCACCTTCAAATATAACACCGCAAGATGATTTTTTCAAACTGATAAATTCTGTGTCATACAGTCCAATCATCATGGAAGTTATTAATGTGGTTGTTAAGTAGAAAAATACTTCATCAAACTTTTATACCTTCGCTCAAGGTTGAATGGAGTTATGGCTAGGGAGAATGAGTCCTAAAAACATCTGATTTCGTTGTGGGGAGTAGTCATAAAACCCTTGGAAAGAAACGTGATTAAACACGTTTTGAAACTACATGCTATTTGCTTGCCTTTCCTTGGCACCTTTCCAAACGAGCGGGGATTCCCCACTGGTTCCTACACATTGAATTAAATTTCTACATCGTGTATCTAAGTCGTGTAAACAATAAAGAATTTGTTACTTACTTAGAATTTTGTCATAATTTCTTGAACGAAATGTCTTTGTTTATCCAGCAGGTGAATTCAAGAAAGAATTTGCTACTTACTTACAATTTTTTCATAATTTCTTTAATGAAAATTTCTGTATTGTGTATCCAAGAGGTGACTTCAAGAAAGAATTTGTTACTTACTTACTTACAATTTTGTTCATAGTTTCTTAAATGAAGTTTCTGCATTGTGTATCCAAGAGGTGACTTCAGGAAAGAGTTTGTTACTTGCTTACAATAGAACTATTCTAAAGAATAAAGACGGGTTAAGCTTAAAGATATTTATTGCTTAAATGTATTAACAGATTTTTTTTTTGAGAAAAAAACACAACAACAAATGTTTACATAAAAAAATAGTACTTAGAGTTCACTCTTAAACATCCACAAACGATGGTCCCATGATATAGAATAGTATTTACCATGTCTTATGGATTTTTCACGATCAGGTATGTTCTTAGGTATCCACTGTGCGAAGAACCTAACCTCGTCTTCAGGACGGTGATAACACCCTTCAAATTTAGGACACTTAAACTCTTCTAGATTGAAAAGTGGAATCCTAGGGTCACACTTTTGAATTAAAACTTTATCTGTAGGTACATTGCCCTTTACGTAGAGCGCTTCAACCCCGAAAAAGCTGCAAATTTCACTGACTTCCTCCTGAACATCTCTCAGTTCCTGACCACCATTATTAAATGGTGTAATCACTCTATCGTAAAATCCTAGTCTGTTTATATGACGTAATGTAGTACTCCACAAGCTTTTATCATACTCAAACATGTTATAGTTCACTATCCAATGATAACAGTCAATTTCTTCGAGTTCCATAGACAATAATAAAAATGCACATTCAAATATAACACCGCAAGATGATTTTTTCAAACTGATAAATTCAGTGTCATACAGTCCTATCATCTTGGAAGTTATTAATGTAGTTGTTAAGTAGAAAAATACTTCATCAAACTTTTATATCTTCGCTCAAGGTTGAATGGAGTTATGGCTAGGGGGATGAGTCCTAAAACCATCTGAATTCATTGTGGGGAGGAGTCATAAAATCCCTGGAAGTCATTGCGGGGAGGAGTCATTGAACTCTCGGTAACTGATAAATTCTGTGTCATACAGTCCTATCATCTTGGAAGTTATTAATGTAGTTGTTAAGTAGAAAAATACTTCATCAAACTTTTATATCTTCGCTCAAGGTTGAATGGAGTTATGGCTAGGGGGATGAGTCCTAAAACCAACTGAATTCATTGGAGGGAGGAGTCATAAAACCCCTCCAGGAACCTAACACCCATGAACATCTAAAAAACTATGTCTGAAAACCCAAACAGCTAATTAAATATTCTAATTAATGATTTCAGGCACGTAAGGCTCAATAGTAACTTAAACTCTAAAAACAGAATTTTGATACCAATAGATACAACAAAAATGTTCCTTTAGTAGCTACGCAATTAGGCTAAAGCTCAGAAAAGTAAAAAAATAGCAACCCACACATCCCAAATCATAGATTTCAGACAACACACACCAACGAAAGACTAAGAAATCTAGCTCTGAAAAGTCCAACTTGCAAACTACACATCCCAAATCATAATTTTCCGACAACACACACCTATGAAAGGGGTAAGAAATCCAGCCCAGAAAAGTCAAAAATAGCAAACCATCCATCCCAAATCATAGGTTTCAGACAACACATACCTATGAAAGACTAAGAAATCCAACTCCGAAAAGTCAAAATAGCAACCCATACAACCCGAAACATAAGTTTCAGACAACATTCACCTACGAAAGACGGGAGCCTGGGGAGGGCCTTTGAGGGTCTGAGGGGGACCCTTGAGGGCTGGGTGGTCCTTTGGGAGCTTGGGGGACCTTTGAGGACCGCTGGCTTCCTTCAGGGTTGGGGTAGGAGGACCGGAACCCTTTGGGGTTGGGGTAGGAGACCTCACAACACTGTTCAAATGGAACTTGTGTATTATAACGACCACAGAGTTTCATCTTCAAATCCTCTTCTAAAATCATCTTTTAAATCATCTTTTAAAATGTCACTATACCCTCCATGTAACTGAACCCCTGTATAACCGAAACCCTGTACAACTGAACCCCCCGTGCTACTGAAGTCTCGTGCTAGTGAACCCTCGTGCAACTCAACCCAATTTAACTAAACCCCCGTGTAACTGTACCCCCTTTAACTGAACTCTCGTGCAAGTCAACTCCCCATGCAACCCATGATTTCTCGTTGGCCACTGGGCTAATTTGGCTTTTGTGTTTGCCCCCATTGTTTTTTTGTGTGGGTTCCATTGTAACTGAATCCCCGTGTAACTGAAACCCAAGCAAGTGAACCCCATGCATCTGAACCTTCGTGCAAGTGACACCTCTTTAACTGAACCCCTGTATAACCGAAACCATGTACAACTGAACCCCCGTTTTTATTTTTTTAATTATTTAAAAGATCAAAAGTCTGTCTCATCCTTAACTCCTTACTCTTTATTGCGAAGTTGGCTTCCAAATTTTTAAAGAAAATTTGCAATTGAAAAAAAAAGATTTAAAACAACAGAGTCCCTCAAAACCCCGTAAAGCCATTTTAAAAGGTATAACAATTATTTATTTAACAGAAATCCTCGCTTTCAATTGAACGGAAAAAATATAAGAATTATTTATTTAACAGAAATTCTCGCTTTTTTGAACGAACACCATGTAAAGAAAAAATCACACTGGCTTAAAACAACAGAGTCCCTCAAACCCCGTAAAGCCATTTTAAAAGGTATAACAATTATTTATTTAACAGAAATCCTCGCTTTCAATTGAACGGAAAAAATATAAGAATTATTTATCTAACAGAAATCCTCACTTTTTGAATGAAAACCATGTAAAGAAAAAATCACACGGCTTAAAACAACAGAGTTCCCTCAAACCCCGTAAAGCCATTTTAAAAGGTATAACAATTATTTATTTAACAGAAATCCTCGTTTTCAATTGAACGGAAAAAAATATAAGAATTATTTATTTAACAGAAATTCTCGCTTTTTTGAACGAACACCATGTAAAGAAAAAATCACACGGCTTAAAACAACAGAGTCCCTCAAACCCCGTAAAGCCATTTTAAAAGGTATAACAATTATTTATTTAACAGAGATCCTCGCTTTCAATTGAACGGAAAAAATATAAGAATTATTTATTTAACAGAAATCCTCGCTTTTTGAACGAACACCATGTAAAGAAAAAATCACACGGCTTAAAACAACAGAGTCCCTCAAACCCCGTAAAGCCATTTTAAAAGGTATAACAATTATTTATTGAACGGAAAAAATATAAGAATTATTTATTTAACAGAAATCCTCACTTTTTGAAGGAACACCATGTAAAGAAAAAATACATTTCCGATTCGTCGTTAGGCATTTTTCAAATTTATAACAAATTACCTGAGTTAACAATTCCTTCGAGCCTCCAAAATTGACCCCTCCCCTCCCTGCTCTCAGAAATGGGGGGGGGGTGAATGGAACCTTAGATCCTATTTTAAATTGACAATACTTATCAAACATCACTTGTGTATTATACAGATCATATATCTCATTACCCCTTTTTAAATGTTAATCAAATAATTCTGATTATAATGTCCAATTTTTTGTCAGCTTTTCAAAATGTTTGTATTTAGAACTCTGTAAATTAACACTAAGCTGTAAATTGGGAAATCCTTTCGCAATAACAATAGGCTTAGCAGCGATTAAATCTCATTGTGGGCGACAATTCAATCAGATCACAGTAGTGAAAATAAACTACCTTTTCGCAAATTGAGTTAGCTTCTATTTCATAGACAAAATATTTGAATTCTTTTTATTCAAATCACCTATCAAGTTATCAAAAAATATATGAACTAGAAATCTGGTCTGTAAATTGTGTCATAAAAACTTGTCCTTAATCAACGTAAAGACCCACAATAGCATAGGAAGGAACGTAAAGTAGTACCAGATTATACCCATCAGAAACCAGTCTGGTTCTAAAATAAATTATTACTTTACTAAAATAAATTATTACTTTACTAAAATAAATTATTACTTTACTAAAATAAATAATTACTTTACTAAAATAAATAATTACTTTACTAAAATAAATTATTACCTCCAATTCGCAAATCCCATTACCCCTTTTTTTGCAAAGGTTAATCAAACATCTCCGATTGTAAAAGCATTAAAAAATTTTCCAATCACTAATTACCCCTTTTTTGCAAATGCTAAACAAAAAAAAACCTGTCTGTACGTCAGAAAAACTTGTCCTTAATCAGCGTCGTAGAAATGTTTACCCATAGGACCGGTATTGCGTAAATCTCTTTGAAAGGTGTAATGCCCCTGTAGAAATGTTTACCTATAGGACCAGTATTGCGTAAATCTCTTTGAAAGGTGTAATGCCCCTGTAGAAATGTTTACCTATATGACCGGTATTGCGTAAATCTCTTTGAAAGGTGTAATGCCCCTGTAGAATACCTACCAGAAAAACCTGTTTTGTACAGGGGAGTCCTCAAATCCATACGATGCATTACTACTCTTTCTGAAGTAATAATTACTTTCCGAAGAAGGGGGGAGGGGTATTTTTTGAGGAGGGGGGTCAAACACCCCCCCCCCCATTCACTATATTCATATATGTTATTTTATTGTGTTTATCGCCGTATATTTGGCCTTAAAATACACTTATTTGTCTATCTTTCTAATATGCAGAATAAATATACTAAATATATTTTGCATGCAGACCCGTTATGCTTACCCCCCCCCCCCCCTAATGTGCAAATCAATAGTGCAAATTTTTTTTTCTAAAGTAACGAAGAAACTAACAAAAAAACAGGCGTGTTTCTCGAATTTTACACAGCGTAAACATGAGTGAGTGGCGCATAATACACAAGTACCAAAATTCCATCCCCCTACGGAAATTAAAGAAATAAAACTCAATAAAATTCTCAAATTTGGAAAGCCTTATTTTCCACGGGGGTATTTTCCGCGGGGGGTATTTCCAGGAGGGGGGTATTTCCAGGGGTATTTTTTTCGGGGAGTTATTTTCCGCGGGGGTTATTTCCCGGGGCGGGGGGGGGTAAATGCCGGCCACCATACCAGACAAATAGATTGAAGTGATTAGTGCTATGTACGAGAATAATATTGATGTGTTAAGGCAGGAAATGAGGTTAGCAGCTGGTTTCGTATTAAATCAGGAATTAAGCAGAGTTGTTTTTCTATCCCCCTTTACATGGATTATCTTGATGTATTTTGTCTTAAGGAGCACAGGAAAGGCAATGGGAGAACACGGAATCAAATGGTGTTGAACAACTTTCCTGAATCTAGATTATGCTGATGATTTAAGCATCCTAGATGAAAGTGTGAACAAAATAAATGAACTTTGAGGTTTTAACAGTTCAGGGTGCTAGACTAGGTTTGAAAGTTAAGAAGACTAAGTCGCTAAGGTTTGGAATAAGTGATGATGAAAAGGCGATGCTGGGTAACAAAAATCGATCAATTGGACAGCTTTACTTAGCTTGGTAGTATTGCTAGTTAAAACGGTGGGAGCAGTGAAGATGTTAAAAGTAGAATAGCTAAGGCGCAGAGTGTTTTTTCACAGTTGAAAAAAGTTTGGAAGAATAGAAAGACATATCTGCAGACCAAGATTAAAAATTAATTTAAGCTACAGTGATAGCAGTGGTCAAATATGGTTCTAAAGTATAGGGACTCCAGATAACGGACGACCATTTACAAGATGTTTTTCCAGAAATTTTACCTACGGATTGTTTTGGGTACCCGGCTGACCGCATCACTGACTTTATTTCAAACAGTAACCTGTAGAAAAAGTGTGATTTAATCCTGCTTTCTAGGGCTATAATGAGAAAAAGTTTGAGATAGCTAAGGCGTGTTCTGCGGATTAAGGATGACAGACTGCTGAATATTGTCCATTTTGGAAAACCGTCTTGGGATTAACGAAAAGTAGGTCGTCCTGGGGTGGGAGTTTGTCGTAAAGAAAGCTTCAAGGAAAACGGAAACTTCTTGGGAGGGTGTGAAGAGGAAGGCTTTGAATAGATCAGAATGGAGGTGGAGCATGCGTAGCTTTGTTAGCCTCAGGCGGCTTGGTGCTGCGAAGAGTTTGTTAGTAGTAGTAGTTGCTTTATAGTTCTGTAAATATGTTCCTAGGTTTTTGATGAGTTCTAATTTAGTTAGTTCTAATCTAGGTTTTGGTGGGTTATGTAATTTCTACAGCTACACTATTTCTGATATACCCCTCTTTAGAGCCATATTCAAGATTTTTTTTTTAGGGGGGGGGGGGGCTGAGGGTGGGTTCCAAAAGTTTTTCTTTCGAGGGGGGGGGGGTCACAAAATGATTTTTTTGAATGATCTTACAAAAAATAACTTCGAAAAACGCATCAAAATTTGTTTATGTAAATTTTTGTTACGTTTTTTAAGAGTCGGATAAAAATTTTGGGTGAGGAGGGGGATTTTAAGCCCCCTAGCCCCCCCCTCCCCCTGGATACTGCCTTGCTCCTCTTTGACAATTAACTGGGATATTACCCTTACCAGAATGTAGGTTCTGATCCATTACACTTAATTTGGTCCATTACAAGATCCATTTATACTTAAATTGATTCTGAAAATAACAGGTAAATTATTTTCTAAACAACCTTTTTTTCCAGTTTTGAAGGAACTTATGGAACGTAATGCAGGTAAATTGTGTTTGTGGGATTTATTCAATTCCACAAATTTTCTTTTTATCTTCTCTTGTTTTGTATGATGGAAAGGCACAGTGCTCTTCGTAATTGGCCATTGATCATTGATCATTGATCATTGATCATTGGTAATAAATAAAAAACTCTTTACGAAGATAAATTTTTCAAAGAAAAATAAAGAGCCATATTTAAGTTAAGACCCAGCAGATATAAATCTTGTAGTAAATGAAACTCGAAACGAGCAGAAATAACTATTATAGACTTAATTAAACTCCAAACAAACGGAAATTAAAATAAACAACCATAGAAAACATAGCGATATCAGTAACTAAAATAGATGGATAAATAAATAAATTTTAAAACAATTGAAAATTAGATTGAATATCTATATTTAATATCTAATTAAATTAGTTCCTGGAAACTCAGCAATTCAAGATTTTATTTCATTGTAATTTCTATTTTTATATTTCAATGGTGTAAATTAAAAGAAAGTATTTGCAATACATTTTATTCTCAGTAAAGCACAAACGACACAACGATTTTAAAATGTTTTAAAGCTTGAAAGCTTGAAACTCGTTGAAAAGGTTCTTTTCCCGAAGGTGTTTTTATGCTTAATTTCTATTCATTTTTGATTGCCAAACTTTTGTGATTTGTTACTATTATGAATATTTCTCCAGATTTGTATGTCTTACACAAGAATAGAAATATCTGATTCTAATTTAATAATTATATTTTGTGCCTTTTGATTTATTTCAACACCCCCCTCAACATTCACTAAGCGTTTCAACTTGCAGCTCAACTTGCAGGAGGGGACTGAACGGCCCAAAAGACATAGCTACTGAACTTCTAAAATATTCTGTATAAAATGACGCTTGGGGTATTGACTGGATGCGTTTGGGGAATTATTTGGCGTGAGTGGGGATGGTTGCCCTCCAAACATTTTGACTCTGAAAAAGGGTGCTTGAAAATGGAGATATAAATTCCAATTTCCCATCGAATGAGCTCCCTTCAAATTTTATATACCAACCCCTCCCCAAAAAACCCTCCAATATGCTAACAATGGGCAACTTGCATAAGTTACAACTATCACCCTGGAGGCTGGGGGGATTCGTCAACCCCCTAAGTTGCAGTTATTCCACCTTAGGACTTTTTTGAACCAAACGACAATCTCAGAATTTAAATCAGATGTGATTGGGGAGAAAACCTTTGAGGGGGTGGGCTGGTTACCCTTTAATCGCTCTTGACTCTAAAAGTGCACTAAAACTTCCGATTTACACTCGATTTGCCATTGTCCAAAATTTACACGAACACCCTTTCCATAAAAACCTCACATGTTAACAATGGGCTATTGGTATAACTTACAGCCCTTTCCCCGGGCGCTGGGGGGATATACCAAAATAGATGCCTGGTTTAAACACGGAGTAAAAAAGAACAGAAAAAACTTACATATTCTAATCACAAATCTAGGAAAAAGAACAAAAGTTACCTCTGTGGGTAACATACAGAAAGGCATTAACAAGTTATTCGCTGTAGTCTCCGTGCCAGGATGGCTTTAATCGGATGCCTGTAACTGTAGACTTATTTGTTGCTTAGGGTCAGAAAATTTAGTTTTATATCAAGCAAGACGCCAGCATTTTCTGGGAGTAAAACTATCCGACCAAACTTATTTGTTTTCGTTATCGCTACGGCCTAAAAAAAAGAAAAGAAAAACTGATACAATTCTATGAACTGGACTATGGAGACGTCAAAATTTTTAATCGTGTTTTTCTCGGAATGAATTTTCTAGCAACTTGGCAATCTTGCTCTCAGGTTGCAAGTTCTTTTTTTTCTTTTTTATCTTCATCTTCTAGTAAAATTGTATGATTTTTTAATTTTTAATTTTATTTTATTTGTGTCAAGTCTTGATAATTACTCTATTATACTTGTTTTGATGCTCAGTTTAGACTTTTTGAGATGAGAAAAAGTTAATTAAAATATAAAAAAAGACAATAATGATTGTTTAACAAACCATAGATTGCGGTTTGAATCCCATTGGTAAATTGTGCTTGCAACTTACCTTGCAACTTTAGTTTTATTAGTTTATTTTGATTAAACAATAAAAGATAGTGATGGAAATTTTAAGCATTTTCACGGTTTCAAGGTCAAAGAAGTTCAAGACGGATTTTTTCCTTGGAGCTGATTTTCACATTACTAGTATAAGAGACAGTTATAAGAAGAAAAGAAGCTTTTAAATTTAAAATTCTTGATAATGATATCCATTTTCAGTAATAAAGATGTTTTTTCTTAAAAAAAAAATGAGATCCACTTTTGATATATATATATATATATATATATATATATATATATTATATATATATATATATATATATATTATATATATATATATATATATATATTATATATATATATATATATATATATATATATATATATATATATATATATATATATATATATATATATATATATATATATATATATATATATCCAAAAAAATTGTATATTTGATAACCAGAAATCAATTTTTCCAACATTTTTATATTCGTCATCTCAAAGATGGACGTCTTTATATGGAGATATCTATAGCGGTGTTCTGGAATGGTTCGTATGAAACTGACCATATGTAAGGTCCTCGATCTCCAAATTTTGCTTTATTTATTTACTTTTTTTGCAGTATGACAAACTACGTTTTAATCTATATTGAAACAGTTATAAATTTCTAGCGATAGTTTCAGCCATACTTGTATACAGATCTGGAGGACGGGCTGCCTCTTGATATCGGTCTGACTGATCTATTGTCCCAGTAAAATGGCGGCTTAAAAATGTCCTTTTTTATCACGAATTTGTTTTTCGTTTTGTGTTTTACGATAGTAGTGAAAGTAGTACGGAGTGGAAAAAAGGAGTATCAACGAAAGCGTGAAATAGGGGTTTTAGTTCACTTTTTGCCTTGACATGCCCTTTATTTTGCAAGAGCTGGCCAAGTTTTTTGTCCTTTTCACGACAACCATTGGCAAAAAAAAAAACTGTTTTTCTCTGGTGCTGCTGTACTTGCATGTGGAATTATATTAACTGGAATGTTATATAATATGTTTAAAACAACGTTTTAAATTGTCAGATTATCCAAATATATATATGTGTATATAATAATTTCGTGTTATGTAATACTATGTCAATTCAAGCAGCGTAAAGCAAAAAGATGTTTAGCGATATCATGAAATAATATAGGTTTTACTCAACCCTTTTCTTTTGTTGGCTTTTGGTTCAAGTGTTTGCAAGTTTGAAATCATGCGCATAAAAAAAAAAAAAACAAAAAAAAAACGAAGAAGTCTAAGTCACTCACGAATAGTCCTGCAAAAGACCGTATTACAGCCTAGATAAAACTAAATCTTCCAAGGGAAGCTCTGGTACTTGGAAAGAAGAGATTTTTGGAATTACCAATTAGAACCATTGCCCAACTTAGCTTAAATACTGCTCGAAAATTCAGGGTCACTTTGATTTTAGGATTTGGTTTTAAAAATATTGCATTTCATAAACACTTATCATATAAATTTTAATAAAGCACGAAATTAAAAAAAAATGTTTTGATAAATTATAGACATTTATTATATTGAATCAATGAGTCAGTTTTGCAATGGTGCCTGGCGTGGTATCGAATAGCATGTTATTGTGATAAGACCCAAAACGCTTTTAATAGAGAAAATGACCAAAAAAACTTTTCAAATATTTTTTTTTAAGGCTGGCGCTTTACTTGCATGTGGAATCGTAAGTTCTGGAGTTAAGAATGACTGTGATCCTGCTTGGGCCCTCCTTAGCGACTACGTCTTGAACGAGAAGCCAACAGTGAGAATTGGTTCTATTTTTGGCCTTGGCTTAGCTTACTCTGGAACAGATAGGTAAGACCAGATTCGTATGTTTAGGGATTAATTTTTTAAAGATTTTTTTTAAAAGAAAAGTAAAGAGCCATATTAAAAACTCACTGAGTTGGTTCTATTTCTGGAAATGTGTTTGCTTATTCTGGAACGAATTGGTAAGCCATTGATATCTTTTTCTAAACGTCTTGGTTAAATTTCACATGTTTAGGGGATCAGATGTTGCAAGCAAAATTTTTCCATAGAAAATGAAAACCCGTCTACAGATATGGTAGTCGTCGTCTTTTAGTACTCGTGGCTATTGATTATTTGGTGGAGAGATATGCCTAGTTTATTTTTTGAAAATTTGGATATAAAAAGCGTTATTTAATTTATTGTTTTATTTTCATGTTTGTATGCGTTGGAATTGAAAAAAACATAGCTAGGAATAAATTATGTATAAAAGAAAATCTGCTTCCAATTTTGAATATAGCGAACAGTAGCTTTAGTTGGTTCATAAATTTGCTTACAACAAAAGACAATCTCACGAGGAGAATGTAAGCTTATAACTGGTGTCCAGAGATATTATTAAGAAGATAGAAAAAGGGATATTATCAAGGAATTTACAACCATGTTTATCACATTTGATCCTTTGTCTTGCCTGAATGGAGCAAACTTCGGTATAGGATGCTTAAAGTCTTTACATAATACATAATTATCTTTAAAAAAGTTTTCGTTTATGTTAAAAATATTCTAAAATAAGAAAGAGTGAAAATTGTTTTGCGTAGTTTAATGTATTTCTATGTAAAATTTATTTTATTATAAGCCAAAAAATGCCATGCAACTAAAATTAAAGCTAAAGTTTATTTTTTGTAAAGTAATTTGTTTATTGTCATCATTTTAATTAAAGATTGTGAAAAGTTTTGAATACTCGTGTGAATGTTAGTGTACAAAATTAAAGATAAAGTTTGTGTTAGCTTTACTGGAAACTCGATATGTTGTTTCATAAGCCCCCTGGTAAGCATATTCATTTTTCGATATTTGAACCCTGACACGTCGATAAAAATGTATTTTGTATTCGGCAAAACGGGGCGCTTTGCTGTGTTGATCCATTCAAAAGGTTAGAGAAACCTTGATGTCTGGTGATTGTGATCCTCATCTCCAATCAATTTCTTATACTTTTTTCCCTCTTCTCATTCTTTTTCCTCTTTTGTAGAAGTGTTCACTTCTTATTTTTCTGTGATTTTTTTTTTCTTTGAAAAGGAGACATCGAGTTTTATCTCTCTGCCTGCTCTATTACAAATTATATATATATATATATATATATATATATATATATATATATATATATATATATATATATATATATATATATATATATATAATATATATATATATATATATATATATATATATATATAATATATATATATATATATATATATATATATATATATATATATATATATGTATATATATTGAAGGAAAAATAAAATAATTGGTAAAAGTAACCAGGTTTGACCTCCACCCCCAACAAAAAACAATTTGTCTGACTCGTAAAAAAATAAATACATATTCACAATTTTTTTGCTGCATTTTGTGAATTTTTTTTTACCTGCTATAAGTTGAGCGCTATAATTCTCCAGAGTGTGTATTACGGACACAGTGTATAAATATTCCCTAGAAAATGATTCAAACAGATGGGAAAAAATTAAGAAAGAATTATCAGTGATTTTTACTTCCTTGTGACACGTGGGATCAACCGTGAATCCGTCAATCAAGAGTCGCAGCCATTTCCACTATGTTATCACAAGGTGTTATAGTACTCAAT
>CM051270.1:26675038-26738038 GCA_027921565.1 Artemia sinica | reverse complement strand
AATTGAGAGGGAGTAGTCAATTTGGACTTTGCCCAGTTACATATAGGAACAGGGCCACAATTAGTCATAAGGAAAAAGTTAAAGACAGATGGGTGGAATATTTTGAGAATGTGCTAAACCGAGATAGAGCTGCAGAAAAAGATATAGTGGCAAATGAAAAAGTTTGTGATACCATGGATGTGAAGGAAGATTTGTTTTGTGAGGAAGAATTAACAACACTACTAAAAGGATTAAAAAAAAAAGGTGAGGCTCCAGGTGCTGATAGTGTGGTAAACGAGTTTCTTAAATATGGTGGCTCTGAGGTTAGAAATAAGCTACTGAAGATTATGTATATGATTTTTGAAAAAGGTGAAGTACCTAGCAATTTTAGGAAAACCTTAATTAAACCATTGTATAAGAAAGGTGATAAGAATATGTCTGGTATATAATAGTAGTATATCTACTATATTACTGCTACTACTATGCAGCATAAAACCACCTGAGGGCAATCCAGCTATACAGACTCTTCCCCCTCCAATCTATTCATAGCCTCCATTTTTATTTCTCCCAACAAGTTCCCATTTCCCTTAACGTTTTCCATATATCGTCCTCCCACCCCATTTGGAGCGACCTGGTTGTTAGGGCCCTACATGGTTGCCCAAAAAGAACAAACTTTGGTAAGCCGGTGAATGTCTCCTAGCCAACTCAACCTTTCTCTAATTATAGTCCTAGAAAGCGTGATTGAACCACTTTTTTCATACAGCAAACTGTTTAATCATCTCTTCCCCTGCGCTTATTTCCCGCTAAAATCTGTGCACTTACTCCATGCTAAAATAAATATACCTCCTGGGTTGATGAAACGCCCGGCAGCCCCCGAGACAAGGGCTGTAAGTTATGCAAGTTGCCCGTTGTTAACATATGAGAATCTTATGGAAGGGGTGTTCTTATATCTTAGGAGGAGGGCTCATTTGATTTGAAATAGAAAGTATTAGCCCCCTTTTTAAGAGTCAAAAGTGATTGGAGGGCAACCAGCCTCCCCCCCCCCCCCGTCGTCTTTCCCCCCAAACTGCTTCCAATCAATATTTTGAGATAGCCATTTCGTTCAAAATAGTCGAACGTCAAATAACTATGGTTCCAGGTTTGATAAATCCCCCCAGCGCCCGGGGAAAGGGCTGTAAGTTATAACAATTGCCTATTGTTAACATGTGGGATTTTTATGGAAAGGGTGTTCGTGTAAATTTTGGACAGAGGCAAATCGAGTGTAAATCGATTTAAATGCTGAGATTGTCGTTTGGTTCAAAAAAGTCCTAAGGTCAAATAACTGTAACTTAGGGGGTTGAAAAAACCCAGCCCCCGGGGTTCCCCCAGCCCAGGGGTGATAGTTGTAACTTATGCAAGTTGCACATTGTTAGCATATTGGAGGGTTTTTGTGTGAGCGGTTGGTATATAAAATTTGAAGGGAGCTCATTCGATGGGAAATTGAAATTTATATCTCCATTTTCAAGCGCCCTTTTTCAGAGTGAAAATGTTTGGAGGCAACCATCCCCTTTCACGCCAAATAATTCCCCAAACCCCTCCAATCAATACCCCAAGAGTCATTTTTATACAGAATATTTGAGAATTCTATTAACTATGTCTTTTGGGCCATTCAGTCCCCTCCCACAGCTCTAGAGAGGCATGGGCTGCAAGTTGAAACGCTTAGCGAATGTTGAGGGGGTGTTGAAATAAATCAAAAGGCACAAAATATAATTATTAAATTAGAATTAGATATTTCTATTCTTGCGTAAGACATACAAATCTGGAGAAATATTCATAATAGTAACAAATCACATAAGTTTGGCAATCAAAAACGAATAGAAATTAAGCATAAAAACACCTTCGGGAAAAGAACCTTTTCAACGAGTTTCAAGCTTTCAAGCTTTAAAACATTTTCAAATCGTTGCGTCATTTGTGCTTTACTGAGAATAAAATGTATTGCAAATATTGTCATTTAATTCACACCTTTGAAAAAAAATAGAAATTACAATGAAATAAAATCTTGAATTGCTGAGTTTCCAGGAAATAATTTAATTAGATATTAAATATAGATATTCAATCTAATTTTCAATTGTTTTAAAATTTATTTATTTATCCATCTATTTTAGTTACTGATATCGCTATGTTTTCTATGGTTGTTTATTTTAATTTCCGTTTGTTTGGAGTTTAGTTAATTCTATAATAGTTATTTCTGCTAGTTTCGAGTTTCAATTATTACAAGATTTATATCTGCTGGGTCTTAACTTAAATATGGCTCTTTTTTTTTCTTTGAAAATTTATCTTCGTAAAGAGTTTTTTTATTTGTTATCAATGATCAATGATCAATGACCAATTACGAAGAGCACTGTGCCTTTCCATCACACAAAACAAGAGAAGATAAAGCGAAAATTTGTGGAATTGAATAAATCCCACAAACACAATTTACCTGCATTACGTTCCATAAGTTCCGTCAAAACTGGAAAAAGGCTGTTTAGAAAACAATTTACCTGTTATTTTCAGAATCATTTAAGTATAATTGGGTCTTGTAATGGATCAAATTAAGTGTAATGGATCAGAACCTAAATTCTGGTAAGGGTAATATCCCACTTAATTGTCAAAGAGGAGCAAGACAGTATCCAGTAGAGAGAGGGGGGCTTGGGGTGTAAAATACCCCTCCTCACTCAAAATGTTTATCCGACTCGTAAAAACGTAACAAAAATTAACATAAACAAATTTTGATGCGTTTTTTCGAAGTTATTTTTTTGTAAGATCATTCCGAAAAAAATCTTTTTGTGACCTCCCCCCCCCCTCCCTCCTCCCTCTAAAGAAAAGCTTTTGGAACTTACCCACATACCCCTCCCCCCTTAAAAAAATCTTGAATATTGCTCTAAAGAGGGGTATTTCAGAAACTGTGTAGCAGTAAAAACTAAAGAACCCACCAAAATCTAGATTAGAACTAACTAAATTAGAACTCGTCAAAACCTAGGAACATATTTACAGAACTACAAAGCAACTACTACTACTAACAACTCTTCGCAGCACCAAGCCACCTGAGGCCAACACAGCTACGCATGCTCCACCTCCATTCTAATCTATTCAAAGCCTTCCTCTTCACACCCTCCCAAGAAGTTTCCGTTTTCCTTGAACCTTTCTTTACGACATCCTCCCACCCCAGGACGACCCACTTTTCGTTGATCCCCAGACGGTTTTTCCAAAATGGACAATCTTCAGCAATCTGTCTTCCTTAATCCGCAGAAAACGCCATAGCTATCTTAAACTTTCTCTCATTATAGCCCTAAAAAGCGGGATTGAATCACACTTTTTCTACAGGTTACTGTTTGAAATAAGGTCAGTGATACGGTCAGCCAGGTACCCAAAACAATCCGTAGGCAAAATCTCTGGAAAACATCTTATGATTTAGAACCATGTTTGACCACTGCTTTCACTGTAGCTTACATTAATTTTTAATCTTGATCTGCAGATATGTCTTTCTATTCTTCCAAACTTTTTTCAACTGTGAAAATACACTCTGTGCCTTAGCCATTCTACTTTTTAACCTCTTCACTGCTCCCACCGTTTTAACTAGCAATTAAATAAAAAAAACAAGTTTTTTTTAACTGAAAGTAAGGAACGACGTTAAAACTTAAAACGAACAGAAATTATTCCGTATATGAAGGGGGCTGTCCCCTCCTCAACGCCTCGCTCTTTACGCTAAAGTTTTTTTTATTGTTTAAAAAAATAGAGTTGTGAGAAAGTCAAACTTTAGCGTAAAGAGCGAGGCGTTGAGGAGGGGACAGCCCCCTTCATATACGGAATAATTTCTGTTCGTTTTAAGTTTTAACGTCGTTCCTTACTTTCAGTTAAAAAAACTTGTTTTTTTTATTTAATTTTTGAACGTTTTTGAATTAATGCAGGTTTTGATTTTGGCTCACCGTACATGAATAATTAAAACAAAATTTGCATAATATATTTGGTTAAATGGCTTTCTCGAAACTTGTTTAATTTTATTTACGAACGTTTTTATTAGTAATAAATATACGTAACTTAGAATTAACTTACGTAACGAACTTCTATATTCATAAATTTTTAACACGTATATTAGGGGGTTCGCCCCCTAGTCAATACCCTGCTTTTTAAACTATAGTTCGAATTTTTTTTCCAGTTCTTTAAAAATGACCTCTTAATCACAATCAGTTGATCAGTTGAAAAACTTGTTTTTTTTTTATTTAATTCCTGATCTTTTTTTCTTTAATAATGCTGGGAAATCCGGCGCCCCCTTCATAGCAATGTCCCTTCCCCCATGAAAACTTCCTTCATGGAAAGATCCTTCCATATAGCCCCCGACCCTCTCCTTCCCCCACCTACCAGAAAAAATCTCCTCTGAAAAAGTCTGTATACTTCCCAATAACCAATACTATATGTTAACATTGAGTAAAGTTCATAACTTTCAGCCCTCTCCCTGGGGACTTTGGGGGATCAAGTCATCCTAAAAGACATTTTTATCATATTTTCGACCATGCTGAACAAAATGGCTATCTCAAAATTTTGATCGGGTGACTTTGGGAAAAAAATGAGCGTGGGAGGGGGCCTAGTTGCCCTCCATTTTTTTTTGGTCACTTAAAAAGGGCACTAGAACTTTTAATTTCCGTTCCAATGAGCCCTCCCACGATATTCTAGGACCACTGGGTCGATACGATCACCCCTGGGAAAAAAAAAAAAAAAACAAACAAACAAACAAACAAAACAAACAAATAAACACGCATCCGTGATCTTTCTTCTGGCAAAAAAAATGCAAAAATCCACATTTTTGTAGATAGGAGCTTGAAACCTCTACATTAGGGTTCTCTGATACGCTGAATATGATGGTGTGATTTTCATTAAGGTTCTATCATTTTTAGGGGGTCTTTCCCTCTTTTTTTGAAAATCAGCCAAATTTTCTCAGGCGCGTAACTTTTGATGGGTAGCTCTAAACTTGATGAAAGTTATATATTTGAAAATCAGCATTGAAATCTGATTCTTTTGATATATCTATTGGTATCAAAAACCCGTTTTCTAGAGTTTCGGTTACCATTGAGCCGGGTCGCTCCTTACTTACAGTTCGTTACCACGAACTGTTTGATACTACCAAGATAAGTAAAGCTGTCCAATTGATCGATTTTTTGTTACCCAGCATCGCCTTTTCATCATCACTTATTCCAAACCTTTGCGACTTAGTCTTCTTAACTTTCAAACCTAGTCTAGCACCCTGAACTGTAAAACCTCAAAGTTCATTCATTTTGTTCACACTTTCATCTAGGATGCTTAAATCATCAGCATAATCTAGATTCAGGAAAGTTTTCCTTTCACCATTTGATTCCGTGTTCTCCCATTGCCTTTCCTGTGCTCCTTAAGACAAAATACATCAAGATAATCCATATAAAGGGGGATAGAAAACAACTCTGCTTAATTTCTGATTTAATACGAAACCAGCTGCTAACCTCATTTCCTACCTTAACACATCAATAGTATTGACGTACATAGCACTAATCACTTCAATCTATTTGTCTGGTATGGTGGTGGCGTTTACCCCCCCCCCCCCCTAAAAATACCTCCTCACCGGAAAGTATCCCCGGGGAAATACCCCCCCATGGAAAATACCCCCTCTCTCCAGAAAATACCCCCCGTGGAAAATAAGGTTTTCCAATTTGAGAATTTTATTTGAGCTTTATTTTTTTAATTTCAGTAGGGGATGGATTTTTGTACTTGTGTATTATGCGCCACTCACTCATGTTTACGCTGTGTAAAATTCGAGAACACGCCTGTTTTTTGTTAGTTTCTTCGTTACTTTAGAAATAAATTTGCGCTATAGATTTGAACATTAGGGGGGGGGGGTAAGCATAACAGGTATGCATGCTAAATGTATTTCGTACATTTATTCTGCATATTAGAAAGATAGACAAATAAGTGTATTTTAAGGCCAAATATACGGCGATGAACACAGTAAAATAACATAAATGAGTATAGTGAATGGGGGGGGGGGGGGGGTGTTTGACCCCCCTACAAATACCCCCCCCCCTTCTTCGGAAAGTAAACCCCACGCAAAATACCCCCTCCTTGGAAAATACCCTCCCCCCCCCTGTGGAAAATGAAGTTTCTAATTTGAAACTTTTATTTGAGTTTTTTATAGTTTTAGTCAGTTTTTTTTATAGTTGAAATCAGAAAATAATTCTTCCTATGTACATGGCCACTAAAAAATTACAGAAGAATAGCGAGTTTTCTGGAAATTTTGTTAACTAAGTTTTAGCTTAATATTGATGATTGTTTGCCTAAATTGTTTTTTTTTTTTTTTTTTCATTTGGCACCCACTACTGCCAAAAATTGCAGAAAATCCTATGGAAGCCTTTTCAACACAAATGGATTTGTGTTTTTTTTTTCTAAGTTTTTGAGACACTTCTGGTGTGTAAATTCCTCTTGGCTTTCCTCATTCATTCTTCCTTAATCCGCAGAAAACGCCTTAGCTATCTTAAACTTTCTCTCATTATAGCCCTAGAAAGCAGGATTGAATCACACTTTTTCTACAGGTTACTGTTTGAAATAAGGTCAGAGATACGGTTTTGTTGTTTGCTAGGCTATAATTTCCTCTAAGGGCGCCGCTCTTCAAGTGAGAATAGAGCTGACCTTAAGGTCCCCAGTCTTGCAGGTACCCTAAAAGGGTTGAGGCAGCCCTTTGCAGAGGCCGTTGTCCATAGATCTGGATCTAACGCCCTGTTGCAGTTGTCCTCCTCTGATGTTGTTCTGCATCACCATGCAATTTAACCCATTACTGGAGAAGGTTTGTAACTCATGGGATGTGTGCACATGTTGGCAAGCCCCATTGACTGTACATTAGAGAGGCCTTCTTCTTCCTCCGCCTGTATTTACGGCCCCAGGTGAGGGTGCCCCAGTTTCTATTGTGGACCCCCAGGGACAAGGCCCCTCCTTGGTTTGTGCCTCAGATGGAGGTATCCTACATATCTATAGGGCATTCCCCTATCGTCACCTGTGGACACGCTAAGTGGCCTGGGGATGGCCCCTACTGAGTAGTAGACTCATAGGCTTTAAAAGAATAATTCTATCTACTATCCCTCTCTGCTAATTGAACTGTTACTGCCTTTTTAGCGTAGCTTTTACTTTTATAAATAATTATAAAGCAAGATAAGCAGTAGTAAAGGGTCACTGTAGCAATAAATTCATAAGCATAATACACATATATTCACAGTATAAGCGATTTAGTCTACTGACTTAAAAAATTGTGATTTTTCATGAAGGAATGAATTTAGATCTTGTTTATTTTAATTGGTGAAAAAATGAGTTTTTTTTTCATCAGGCTCTGGATATATAATGCATACTAACGTCAAGGTTACCCGGTTAAAAACACTTTCTATTAGAACAGTGTGTCTAAAAGAGAAGATTCCAAAAAAATCTTTCTCAGATAAGCTTCTCTTGAATGGTGTGCCCAAATTTAGTAAAATCTATGAATTTTAAATCAGTGTTGAAAGAGAAATGTTTTCCCAAACTTAGAAAAGAAGAAAACAACAGATAGTAAAAAAAGGTTGTTTTTTAGTAAAAGTTTTGAAACTTGACCTTGTATAGGCATGCACTACATGTTTATTCAGTAGCCTAATATCTTTTATCTTACCCTTATTTCCACTTTTATGCTGATTTATTCTTCAATCTGCAGGCTTTCCTCAAATTTGGAAAGCCTTATTTTCCAAGGGGGTATTTTTTTTTTTTTTTTTGGGGGGGGGGGGGGTGTATTTTCCACGGGGGGTATTTTTCGGGGGGGGGGGTGGGGGGGGGGGGGGGGGGGGTACTTTCCGTGGGGGGGTATTTTCCGAGGGGTATTTTTCCGTGGGGGTATTTTCCGTGGGGGTATTTTCCGGGGGGATTTCCAGGGGGGTATTTTCCGGGGATACTTGCTGGGGGTATTAGCCTAGAACCCTCTGTAATTACCAAATTTACTCTCATTACCTTTCTTATACAGTGGTTTAATTAGGGTTTCCTGAAATAGCTAGCTTTTTCCTATTTTCGAAAATCATATTCATAATCTTCAGTAACTTATTTATAATTTCAGAGCCACCCATATTCAGGAAACTTAAATAGCACACTATTAGCACCTGGGGCCCTATTATTTGTTTATCCTTTTAGCACTGTTGCTAGTTCTGCCTAAGCAAAAAAAAAATCTTCGTTGACAACCAAAGTATAATAAACTTTTTCTTTTTTCTCTATATCTTTTTCCTGCAATTCTATCTAGGTTTAGCAAATTCTCAAATTCTCAAAAAATATTACTTTCTGAAGTAATAATTACTTTCCGAAGAAGGGGGGAGGGTATTTTTTGAGGTAGGGGGGGGGGTCAACACCCCCCCCCCATTCACTATATTCATATATGTTATTTTATTGTGTTTATCGCCGTATATTTGGCCTTAAAATACACTTATTTGTCTATCTTTCTAATATGCAGAATAAATTTACTAAATATATTTTGCATGCAGACCCGTTATGCTTACCCCCCCCCCTAATGTGCAAATCAATAGTGCAAATTTTTTTCTAAAGTAACGAAGAAACTAACAAAAAAACAGGCGTGTTCTCGAATTTTACACAGCGTAAACATGAGTGAGTGGCGCATAATACACAAGTACCCAAAATTCCATCCCCCTACGGAAATTAAAAAAATAAAACTCAAATAAAATTCTCAAATTTGGAAAGCCTTATTTTCCACGGGGGGTATTTTTCGCGGGGGGTATTTCCAGGAGGGGGGTATTTTCCAGGGGTATTTTTCGGGAGTTTATTATTTTCCGCGGGGGTTATTTCCCGGGCGGGGGGGGGTTATTGTTTTAAAAAATAAAGTTGTGAGACAGGGTCAAACTTTAGCGTAAAGAGCGAGGCGTTGAGGAGGGGACAGTCTCTTTCATATACAGAATAATTTCTGTTCGTTTTAAGTTTTAATGTCGCTCCTTACTTTCAGTTTAAAAAACTTGTTTTTTTTTTATTTAATTTTTGAACGTTTTTGAATAAATGCAGGTTTTGATCTTGGCTCACCGTACATGAATAATTAAAACAAAATTTTCATATTAATTTACTTTTATTTAGTTAAATGGCTTTCTCGAAACTTGTTTAATTTTATTTACGAACGTTTTTATTAGTAATAAATATACGTAACTTACGAATTAACTTACGTAACGAACTTCTATATTCATATATTTTTAATACATTTATTAGGGGGTTCACCCCCTAGTCAATACCTTGCTCTTTAAGCGAAAGTTCAAATTTTGTTCCAATTCTTTTAGAAATGACCGCTTAATCACAAAGGCCGTTAATTAGAATAAATAGCTCTTATGAAAGTACTAAAAAATCTTTGGCTTAAAGAGCGAGGCATTGACTACGGGGTGAACCCAATTATATATGTAATACTTTCTGTTCGTTAAAGTTTCGATGTTGCTGCTGTTGCAGTTGAAATACTTGTTTTTTTTATATTAAATTTATGATCTTTTTTTAAATAATGCTGGGAAGTCCGGCGTCCCCTTCATAGCAATGTCCCTTCCCCCATGAAAACTTCCTTCATGGAAAGATCCTCCCACATAACCCCTGACCCCCCCCCCCCACTACCAGGAAAAATCTCCCCTGAAAACGTCTGTATACTTCCAAATAACCAATACTATATGTTAACATTGGGGTGAAGTTCATAACTTTCAGCCCTCCCCCCGGGAAGTTCGGGGGATTAAGTCATCCTAAAAGACATACTTATAATATTTTCGAACATGCTGAACAAAATGTCTATCTCAAAATTTTGATCAGGTGACTTTGGGAAAAAAATGAGCGTGGGAGGGGGCCTAGTTGCCCTCCATTTTTTTTTGGTCACTTAAAAAGGGCACTAGAACTTTCAATTTCCATTCCAATGAGCCCTTCCACGATATTCTAGGACAACTGGTTCGATACGATCACCCCTGGGGAAAAAAAAACACAAAAAAAACAAACAAATAAACACGCACCCGTGATCTTTCTTCTGGCAAAAAATGCAAAATTCCACATTTTTGTAGATGGGAGCTTGAAACCTCTACAGTAGGTTCTCTGATACGCGGAATATGATGGTGTGATTTTCATTAAGGTTTTATAACCTTTAGGGGGTCTTTCCCCCCTTTTTCGAAAATCAGCCAAAATTTTCTCAGGCACCTAACTTTTGATGGTAGGATTAAACTTGATGAAACTTATAAATTTGAAATCAGCATTAAAAATGTGATTCTTTTGATGTATCTATTTGTATCAAAATACCGTTTTCTAGAGTTTCGGTTACCATTGAGCCGGGTCGCTCCTTACTTACAGTTCGTTACCACGAACTGTTTGATTAAATTAGTTCCTGGAAACTCAGCAATTCAAGATTTTATTTCATTGTAATTTCTATTTTTATATTTCAATGGTGTAAATTAAAAGAAAGTATTTGCAATACATTTTATTCTCAGTAAAGCACAAACGACACAACGATTTTAAAATGTTTTAAAGCTTGAAAGCTTGAAACTCGTTGAAAAGGTTCTTTTCCCGAAGGTGTTTTTATGCTTAATTTCTATTCATTTTTGATTGCCAAACTTTTGTGATTTGTTACTATTATGAATATTTCTCCAGATTTGTATGTCTTACACAAGAATAGAAATATCTGATTCTAATTTAATAATTATATTTTGTGGCCTTTTGATTTATTTCAACACCCCATCAACATTCACTAAGCGTTTCAACTTGCAGCTCAACTTGCAGGAGGGGACTGAACGGCCCAAAAGACATAGCTACTGAACTCCTAAAATATTCTGTATAAAATGACGCTTGGGGTATTGACTGGATGCGTTTGGGGAATTATTTGACGTGAGTGGGGATGGTTTGCCCTCCAAACATTTTGACTCTGAAAAAGGGTGCTTGAAAATGGAGATATAAATTCCAATTTCCCATCGAATGAGCTCCCTTCAAATTTTATATACCAACCCCTCCCCAAAAAACCCTCCAATATGCTAACAATGGGCAACTTGCATAAGTTACAACTATCACCCTGGAGGCTGGGGGGATTCGTCAACCCCCTAAGTTGCAGTTATTCCACCTTAGGACTTTTTTGAACCAAACGACAATCTCAGAATTTAAATCAGATGTGATTGGGGAGAAAACCTTTGAGGGGGTGGGCTGGTTACCCTTTAATCGCTCTTGACTCTAAAAGTGCACTAAAACTTCCGATTTACACTCGATTTGCCATTGTCCAAAAATTTACACGAACACCCTTTCCATAAAAACCTCACATGTTAACAATGGGCTATTGGTATAACTTACAGCCCTTTCCCCGGGCGCTGGGGGGATATACCAAAATAGATGCCTGGTTTAAACACGGAGTAAAAAAGAACAGAAAAAACTTACATATTCTAATCACAAATCTAGGAAAAAGAACAAAAGTTACCTCTGTGGGTAACATACAGAAAGGCATTAACAAGTTATTCGCTGTAGTCTCCGTGTCAGGATGGATTTAATCGGATGCCTGTAACTGTAGACTTATTTGTTGCTTAGGGTCAGAAAATTTAGTTTTATGTCAAGCAAGACGCCAGCATTTTCTGGGAGTAAAAACTATCCGACCAAACTTATTTGTTTTCGTTATCGCTACGGCCTAAAAAAAAGAAAAGAAAAACTGATACAATTCTATGAACTGGACTATGGAGACGTCAAAATTTTTAATCGTGTTTTTCTCGGAATGAATTTTCTAGCAACTTGGCAATCTTGCTCTCAGGTTGCAAGTTCTTTTTTTCTTTTTTATCTTCATCTTCTAGTAAAATTGTATGATTTTTTAATTTTTAATTTTATTTTTATTTGTGTCAAGTCTTGATAATTACTCTATTATACTTGTTTTGATGCTCAGTTTAGACTTTTGAGATGAGAAAAAGTTAATTAAAATATAAAAAAAAAAGACAATAATGATTGTTTAACAAACCATAGATTGCGGCTTGAATCCCATTGGTAAATTGTGCTTGCAACTTACCTTGCAACTTTAGTTTTATTAGTTTATTTGATTAAACAATAAAAGATAGTGATGGAATTTTTAAGCATTTTCACGGTTTCAAGGTCAAAGAAGTTCAAGACGGATTTTTTCCTTGGAGCTGATTTTCACATTACTAGTATAAGAGACAGTTATAAGAAGAAAAGAAGCTTTTAAAATTTAAAGATTCTTGATAATGATATCCATTTTCAGTAATAAAGATGTTTTTTTTTCTTAAAAAAAAAAATGAGATCCACTTTTGATATATATATATATATATATATATATATATATATATATATATATATATATATATATATAATATATATACTATATATATATATATATATATATATATATATATATATATATATATATATATATATATATATATATATATATATATATATATATATATATATATATATTATATATCCAATCCAAAAAATTGTATATTTGATAACCAGAAATCAATTTTTCCAACATTTTTACATTCGTCATCTCAAAGATGGACGTCTTTATATGGAGATATCTATAGCGGTGTTCTGGAATGGTTCGTATGAAACTGACCATATGTAAGGTCCTCGATCTCCAAATTTTGCTTTATTTATTTACTTTTTTTTGCAGTATGACAAACTACGTTTTAATCTATATTGAAACAGTTATAAATTTCTAGCGATAGTTTCAGCCATACTTGTATACAGATCTGGAGGACGGGCTGCCTCTTGATATTGGTCTGACTGATCTATTGTCCCAGTAAAATGGCGGCTTAAAAATGTCCTTCTTTTATCACGAATTTTGTTTTTCGTTTTGTGTTTTACGATAGTAGTGAAAGTAGTACGGAGTGGAAAAAAGGAGTATCAACGAAAGCGTGAAATAGGGGTTTTAGTTCACTTTTTGCCTTGACATGCCCTTTATTTTGCAAGAGCTGGCCAAGTTTTTTGTCCTTTTCATGACAACCATTGGCAAAAAAAAAAAAAAACTGTTTTTCTCTGGTGCTGCTGTACTTGCATGTGGAATTATATTAACTGGGATGTTATATAATATGTTTAAAAACAACGTTTTAAATTGTCAGATTATCCAAATATATATATGTGTATATAATAATTTCGTGTTATGTAATACTATGTCAATTCAAGCAGCGTAAAGCAAAAAGATGTTTAGCGATATCATGAAATAATATAGTTTTACTCAACCCTTTTCTTTTGTTGGCTTTTGGTTCAAGTGTTTGCAAGTTTGAAATCATGCGCATAAAAAAAAAAAAAACAAAAAAAAAACGAAGAAGTCTAAGTCACTCACGAATAGTCCTGCAAAAGACCGTATTACAGCCTAGATAAAACTAAATCTTCCAAGGGAAGCTCTGGTACTTGGAAAGAAGAGATTTTTGGAATTACCAATTAGAACCATTGCCCAACTTAGCTTAAATACTGCTCGAAAATTCAGGGTCACTTTGATTTTAGGATTTGGTTTTAAAAATATTGCATTTCATAAACACTTATCATATAAATTTTAATAAAGCACGAAATTAAAAAAAAATGTTTTGATAAATTATAGACATTTATTATATTGAATCAATGAGTCAGTTTTGCAATGGTGCCTGGCGTGGTATCGAATAGCATGTTATTGTGATAAGACCCAAAACGCTTTTAATAGAGAAAATGACCAAAAAAACTTTTCAAATATTTTTTTTTAAGGCTGGCGCTTTACTTGCATGTGGAATCGTAAGTTCTGGAGTTAAGAATGACTGTGATCCTGCTTGGGCCCTCCTTAGCGACTACGTCTTGAACGAGAAGCCAACAGTGAGAATTGGTTCTATTTTTGGCCTTGGCTTAGCTTACTCTGGAACAGATAGGTAAGACCAGATTCGTATGTTTAGGAGATTAATTTTTTAAAGATATTTTTTAAAAGAAAAGTAAAGAGCCAAATTAAAAACTCACTGAGTTGGTTCTATTTCTGGAAATGTGTTTGCTTATTCTGGAACGAATTGGTAAGCCATTGATATCTTTTTCTAAACGTCTTGGTAAATTTCACATGTTTAGGGGATCAGATGTTGCTAGCAAAATTTTTCCATGAAAATGAAAACCCGTCTACAGATATGGTAGTCGTCGTCTTTTAGTACTCGTGGCTATTATTATTTGGTGGAGAGATATGCCTAGTTTATTTTTTGAAAATTTGGATATAAAAGCGTTATTTAATTTATTGTTTTATTTTCATGTTTGTATGCGTTGGAATTGAAAAAAACATAGCTAGGAATAAATTATGTATAAAAGAAAATCTGCTTCCAATTTTGAATATAGCGAACAGTAGCTTTAGTTGGTTCATAAATTTGCTTACAACAAAAGACAAACTCACGAGGAGAATGTAGCTTATAACTGGTGTCCAGAGATATTATTAAGAAGATAGAAAAAGGGATATTATCAAGGAATTTACAACCATGTTTATCACATTTGATCCTTTGTCTTGCCTGAATGGAGCAAACTTCGGTATAGGATGCTTAAAGTCTTTACATAATACATAATTATCTTTAAAAAGTTTTCGTTTATGTTAAAAATATTCTAAAATAAGAAAGAGTGAAAATTGTTTTGCGTAGTTTAATGTATTTCTATGTAAAATTTATTTTGTTATAAGCCAAAAAATGCCATGCAACTAAAATTAAAGCTAAAGTTTATTTTTTGTAAAGTAATTTGTTTATTGTCATCATTTTAATTAAAGATTGTGAAAAGTTTTGAATACTCGTGTGAATGTTAGTGTACAAAATTAAAGATAAAGTTTGTGTTAGCTTTACTGGAAACTCGATATGTGTTTGCTTAACACGTTGAAATGTTAAAATAATAAGCAAGAATAATTAGTTAAACTTGACAATGTTTTTGAAGGTGCAGACAACTGCACCTTGGGTGTTTGATGCCATTCCTTAGTTTACTTTTACTCATTTTTCATTATTTTACTCATCTGGGTAAATACTATATCAACTGTTACATTGTCAGCAGACAAAAGTCTGTCCCCCTACTGGTGAACTCCATCACGACTAGGTTTATTTGCAAAAACTTGGTTTGCGTGTCCTACCAACGAGAAATAGTTTTGAGATTAAATTGGTGAATCCGTTGCCATTTTCAGAAGTGCCAAAGAAGCAGGGGTGATAATAAAGAGAGAAATCGTCCCCTTAGGTTTTGGAAAAAAAATTGTATTTATATTGAAAATTGAAAAAGAACTTTGAGACACACTTGGGTAGCATTGTGCCCACACGTAAAGGAGGAGCATGGTTAGAAATATTAAAACACAGAAACTCGCATTTTGAAGCATTAAACAGTTCGTGGTAACGAACTGTAAGTAAGGAGCTACCCGACTCAATGGTAACCGAAACTCTAAAAAACGGAATTTTGATACCAATAGATACATCAAAAGAATCAAATTTTAATTTTGATTTCAAATACATAAGTTTCATCAAGTTTAATTTTACCTATCAAAAGTTACGTGCCTGAAAAAATTTGGCTGATTTTTGAAAAAAAGGTGAAGACCTCCTAAAAGTCATAGAACCTTAATGAAATCACACCATCATATTCAGCGTATCAGAGAACCCTAATGTAGAGGTTTCAAGCTCCTATCTACAAAAATGTGGAATTTTCCATTTTTTGCCAGAAGAAAGATCACGGATGCGTGTTTATTTTATTTTATTTTTTTTTTTTTTTACAGAAAGCCCAATCATACTCAAAGCACTAATCAGAACATTTAGATTTTTTGTGAGGCCTGACCTAGTATGACCAGCTAGCACAACATCATCAGCATAGGCAATGTGACTAACAGCAGTTTTTTTTCTAAAATCACAGTTGGAGACATCATTCGCAAACAGTCCGCAAGCACAGTTTTAAAAATATATGGTGACAGCACATCACCTTGCCTGACTTCCTTCTTTACTGAGATAGGTTCGGATATATCAGACATCCATTTTAACCGAACCAACGAATTGGAATACCAATATTGTAGAACTTTTACTACGGAAGAATTAACTCCTGCTTTAACTAAGTAGTGAAGTGCTTGCGAATGTACAACGTTGTCAAAAGCGCCTGAGATATCAACCAAGCAAAAATAAAGTGGTCGTTTTTTTTGCATTTTTGCCGAGACTAGCAACTGACCAAGTATATGATGGGCTTGAGAACAAACAAAACCGGCTCTGAACCCAACTTGATAATCAGAAAAATCACATTTAGTCAAAACTTCAGGCAATACGGCACACTCGAACAGCTTGCTCATGAAGCAGGACACTTTAATTGGTCGATAACTGGAACACTGATCTCCGTCCTTTCCCTTTTTCAAAACTGATGTTACAATTCCCGAAAGAAAACTATGTGGAACTAAGGACTGGGCTAAACACATCTGAACAGAAGCTGAATTTGTGTTAACAATAATGGATGCTTAATGCTAAAGTGATTGTAACACAGACCGTCCATATCAGGAGCACTTGATTTCTTAACACTCTTCATAGCCCGATAGATATCACCACTAGATATTGACAATATATGGACTTGCCAAAGAACTCGAGGAACAGTATTATGCAATAAGGAAGAAAACATGGACTGGATAGAATGATTAAATGTAGAAAAAACACGAGTAAAATGAGCAACAAAATCACTGATTTTGATAATCGAAACGGTAGCAGGCACACACTTGCTGCTAATAATTACATTGGACCAAGACTTCCGATCCGAGGGGCCATCCAAAATTCAGGCAGGCTGGACGCAAAGAAGATCTAAACTGACGTTTTGAACTTTGCTTCATTTTAAATACTTCACCAGACTTGGGCCGATCACAACCAATTCAAAGGCGAAGCCATAACTTCGTGCGTTTGTTAAGCTTTTTTCACTTATGGGCATACATCCCATAGTGGTTTTCTGGTGCCAAATCTAACACGTTCAACAGGAACTTAAACTGAAGCAGCTGCCTTCAAACAATGTACAATCTGGTAATAGTCAAACAGTTCGTGGTAACGAACTGTAAGTAAGGAGCTACCCAGCTCAGTAGTAATTGAAACTCTAAAAAAAAGATTTGGATACCAATAGATGTATCAAAAGAATTGGATTGTTATGCTGGTTTGAAATATATAAGTTTCAATAAGCTCAATCTTGCCCATCAAAGGTTTCAAAGGTTGTGAGCCTGAGAAAATTTGTCTGATTTTCTGAAAAGAGGGGGAAACATCCAATAAAATTCATAGAATCCTTATGAAAATCACACCATCAGATTCAGCGTATCAGATAACCATACTGTAGAAGTTTCAAGCGCCTTTCTGCAGAAATGTGAAATTTTCTATTTTCTGCCAGAAGAAAGATCACAGATGCGTGTTTATTTGTTTGCGAAAAGGTATTTGCGTAAAGGTATTACATTGCTTAAGAAAGCGTAACGGGTAATTAAAGTATGATGAATGGGATGCTATAATTAGAATGGTTTTTAAGTTCAAAATTGTGACGTAAAAATAACTCTATTTGCGAATTTTTTGCGAAAAGGTATTTGCGTAAAGGTATTGCATTGCTTAAGAAAGCATAACGGGTAATTAAAGTATGATGAATGGGATGCTATAATTAGACTGGTTTTAAGTTCAAAATTGTGACGTAAAAATAACTCTATTTGCGAATTTTTTGCGAAAAGGTATTTGCGTAAAGGTATTACGTTGGTTAACAATGCCTCACGGATAGTTAAAGAATGAGGAATGGGATGCTTGCATCAACAATACAAAGAATATGCTCAGATACTTAATAGATTTGACGCCTACAAGAGACATTGGTAAAAGGTATTCAATAGCTTAATTGAAAAGTAACGATAGAATGACATTGTGACTTGACCTAGCTTTACCTCTCCGATGTGGTCTGTATAATATACAATTGATGTTTGTGTTTTCCTAGCTTGTTTTTTTTTCTGTATTTCACACCCTATTAATATTCTTTGAGGATTGTTAGCTAACAATTATTGTTTGCTTTCATTTTGTTTCAAGGGCTAACAGAAAATCGCTAGCTAATATGGTTAGTTAACAAGTTGGCGGTGGAAGACTGTCTATATTTCGTTCTTCCTTGCGCGGTTCGGATATAATATTAAAGTGAAATGCGTTATAGGACCAAATTCTGTGTTGTTTACTCTAGTTTCTCTAAAGCTACTACACATACTAAAATCCAACTTTATTACTAAAATCGTATATTAGTTTATTTTAAACTAAAAATCTTTTGAAAAGAAAGCAAGGGTTTTCTACTGCAAGTGTTGAAACGAACTAAAATTATTACTTCGCAGCCTACGTAACTTATATCTATAAAAAAAAGCGCAAATAAGCTGAAAGATAATAGAATAGCATTTATCTATGTTTGCATAATCATACAAAAGTAGCGCTTTACTGAGCAAACAAAACAATATATTATTTTTGTACAGAAAAAAAAAACACGAAGTGCTTCTTATTGTATTCTTATTTTGTTATGATTATTATAGTGCTTCTTCTTATATGTTATGATTATAAAAAAGAAGCATTCTTGTTTCTTATACTTGAGTTTTACGCTTTTGGAAAAGCGTTTATTCTTCATATTCCTAAAAACATAGATGTAAATATCATAAGTTTCCTTATTTTAACTTGTTCTACAGGAAAATGCTGCATAGGCTGCGAAGCAACAATTTTTTTGCATGTGGCAAATTTTCTCAGGCGCCTAACTTTTGACGGGTATAACTAAACTTGGTGCAACTTATATATTTGAAATAAAAAAAAACAAATCTAATTCTTTTGCTGTATCTTTTGGTATCAAAATTCCGTTTTTTTTAGAGTTTCGATTACTATTGAGCTGGGTCGCTCCTTACTCTCTTTTGATAGTACTAAAGAACTTTCAACAGAGAACCTTCAAAACTTTAGATATCTCTTTTGAAAATTCTAAAGAACTTTAGCGTAAAGAGTGGGGATTTTCCTTCATGGACAACCCCTTTCTTCCATACAAAATCCCTCCATGGAGAGATATTCCCAAATAAATTCCTCCCCCCAACCCCCTCTCCCATCAGAAATAGTCAGCCTGAAAACATCTGTATACTTCCCAATAACGAAAACTATATGTAAACAATGGGCAAAGTTCATAACTTGCAGCCCTCCCCCTGGAGACTGTGGGGGATTAAGTCATCCTCAAAGATATAGTTATTGTGTTTTCGACCATGCTGAAGAATATGGACATCTCAAAATTTTAATCGAGTGGCTTCGGAAAAAATGAGAGTGGGAGGGGGCCTAGTTGTCCTCCCTTTTTTGTCCTTATAAAAAGCACACTAGAACTTTCAATTTCCATTTGAAGCAAAAAAAAAAAAAAAAAATACAAAATTCCACATTTTTACAGATAGGGACTTAAAACTTCTGCAGTAGGGTTCTCTGATATGCTGAATCTGATAGTGTGATTTTTATTAAGGTTTTACGAGTTTTAGAAGATATTTACCACTTTTTTTCGAAAATGTGGCAAATTTTCTCAGGCGCCTAACTTTTGACGGGTATGACTAAACTTGGTGCAACTTATATATTTGAAATCAGCACACAAATCTAATTCTTTTGCTGTATCTTTTGATATCAAAATTCCGTTTTTTTTAGAGTTTCGGTTACTATTGAGCTGGGTCGTTCCTTACTTACTCTCTTTTGATAGTACTAAAGAACTTTCAACAGAGAACTTTCAAAACTTTAGATATCTCTTTTGAAAGTTCTAAAGAACTTTAGCGTAAAGAGTGAGGGTTTTCCTTCATGGACAATCCCCTTCTTCCATTAAAAATCCCTCCATGGAGAGATATTCCCACGTAAATTCCTCCCCCGACCCCCTCTCCCATCAGAAATAGTCAGCCCTGAAAACATCTGTATACTTCCCAATAACGAAAACTATATGTAAACAATGGGCAAAGTTCATAACTTGCAGTCCCTCCCCCTGGAGACTGTGGGGGATTAAGTCATCCTCAATGACATAGTTATTAGATATTTCGACTATGCTGAACAAAATGGCTTTCTAAAAATTTGGATTGTGTAACTTTGGGAAAATTGAGCATTGAATGGAGCATAGTTGCCCCTTCAGTTTTTTTTTGTTCACTTAAACAGGGCACTAGAACTTTTTTAATTGTCATTCAAATGAGCCCTACAGTAGGATGTCCGCTACTATCCTAAGCTTCAGCTGAAGCTAGCTTCAAACATTGAACCTAAAAGATTCATATTACCATAGTTACGAAGTGTTTATAGAATTGGTGGTCTTTAAAAAGACCGTTGGGTAGTCATGGGTGTGATGACTATTGTAAAAATTCATCATTGTTTGTCATCCACTCAGTATGATTCCAATCTATATCACGGATTTGTTTGTTCTTCTTCTTCTTAGGATATCTCACGCACATATTCCGAGAAGGAATATCTATTGGTACCCATTTGCTAAAAAATCGAACCTCGTCCTCTGGCTGTGTATCTTACTCGGAAATATCTCACAACTAAAATCTTCCAAGTTGAATAATGGTATATCTGATTTGAATTACTCGATTAAAAGTTTGTCAGTGGGCACATTCCCTTTTATGTACAGTTCTGTTACGACGCGCCAAAAAAATAGCATATATCTCTAACTTCCTCCTGTACGTAGGATAAATCCTTCCCTTTGTTATAGGATTGAAGAATCATTCTATTATATAAACCTATTTTGTTTATAAAGTATAGTGTACTGCGCCACTGTCTTCATTGTACTCATACATATTATAGTTTATATACTAGTGGTAACAAGAGACTTCTTGATGATCAGTAGTCAACAGTAGAAACGCGCATTCAAAAATCACTCCACACGCCGATTTCTTCACGCCAATGTATTCGCAGTCAAAAACGCCATACATCTTTGAAGTTTATATTGATAGAATGGAATATTCAAACTGTTTTAAAGTACCAATTGAAACTACATTATATACTAAAGAAACTGAATATATTAACATCTAGAACAAGACACACTGGTTTATATTTAATAAAAATTATTTTTATTATTAAGACCTCAGAATATTTTTCTTCACGAATGGCAAGTAACAATTTTCCTTAAATTAGAATATTAAATAGATATCGCCTGTAAACGAGAAACTGCGGGTGATTTAGACGTAATTTCTCTCACACCTAGAAGAGACATGCATCTCATTAGTCCGAATATACATGCTAATTCGATTTAGATTTACTGGCATTATTCAGAAAACGATAATACAATATATAAAAAAAGTTTTTTCAACTGAAAGTAAGGAGCAAAATAAAACTTAAAACGAAGAGAATTATTACGTATACGAAAGGGATTTCCATCTCATAACCTCGATCTTTGCACTAAAGTTTGAATTTTGTTCCAATTCCTTAAGAACGACTCCTAAAACACACAAGGTTCGTTTAATTAGATTAATAAGAAGCTCTTTTACAAGTACTATGATTTTAGCGCAAAGAGTGTGGTGTTGAGGAACGGTGCAATCTCATTCATATACGTAATAATTTTCGTTTGTTTCAAGTTCTAATGTTGCTCCTTACTTTCAGCTGGAAAAATATGTTTTTTCTAATTTAATTTTTATGTAATGATTTCTTCAAATAATATCAAGAGGATTTGTTTTTACACTGCTCACAGTGTAGAATGTGTTACTAAAATTTTGTTTCAAAATATTTTTGACCTAAACTTGTTTTGTGCATTGCGCGTTTTTGTTTTAGTAGAGCATCGTCTGTCGATAAAAAAGTGTTGATAATTTTGTTGTATGGTTTCACATGTTATAAAACTGAACGTAAGGGCGCCACTAATGAGGAGTGACCAAAAAGATTGGATGGTAACTACGCCGCCTCTCACGCCTCTTTTTTTCCGAAATCGTGCGGTCAAAATTTTGAGATTGTCATTTTCTCTTCATCATTGTTGAACCGCCTAATAGCTATGTCTTTGAATATAACATGAAACCCCCCTCACATCCCCAGGGGAAACATCTAAGTTATGAAATTTGTCTATTCTTTACGCATAGTATTGGTTATTTGGAAGTATGTATACATTTTTTTTTTGGAGGGGGAGGGAGGGATTTCTCCGTGGAGGTGGGGCTAGATTTACTGGCATTATTTAGAAAACGATAATACAATAAATAAAAAAAGTTTTTTCAACTGAAAGTAAGGAGCAAAATTAAAACTTAAAACGAAGAGAATTATTACGTATACGAAGGGGATTCCCCTCTCATAACCTCACTCTTTGCAGTAAAGTTTGAATTTTGTTCCAATTCCTGAAGAACGACTCCTAAAACACAAGGTTCGTTTAATTAGAACAATAAGAAGCTCTTTTAAAAGTACCAAGATTTTAGCGCAAAGAGTGAGATGTTGAGGGAGCGGTGCAATCTCGTTCATATACGTAATAATTTTCATTTGTTTTAAGTTCTAATGTTGCTCCTTACTTTCAATAGGAAAAATATGTTTTTTTTTTTAATTTAATTTTTATGTAATGATTTCTTCAAATAATATCAAGAAGTTTTGTTTTTACACTGCTCACAGTGTAAATGTGTTACTAAAATTTTGTTTCAAAATATTTTTGGTCTATCGACCTAGTGGTACTAAAATATCGTAAGAGGGCTCATTTGACTGGAAATTAAAAGTTCTAGTGCCATTTTTAAGTGACCAAAAAGATTGGATGGTAACTACGCCACCTCTCACGCCTCTTACTGGCATTATTTAGAAAACAACAATACAATATATAAAAAAAGTTTTTTCAACTGAAAGTAAGGAGCAAAATTAAAACTTAAAACGAAGAGAATTATTACGTATACGAAGGGGATTTTCGTCTCATAACCTCGATCTTTGCACTAAAGTTTGAATTTTTGTTCCAATTCCTTAAGAACGACTCCTAAAACACAAGGTTCGTTTAATTAGAACAATAAGAAGCTCTTTTAAAAGTACTAAGATTTTAGCGCAAAGAGTGAGGTGTTGAGGAACGATGCAATCTCATTCATATACGTAATAATTTTCGTTTGTTTTAAGTTCTAATGTTGCTCCTTACTTTCAGTTGGAAAAATATGTTTTTTTTCTAATTTAATTTTTATGTAATGATTTCTTCAAATAATATCAAGAGGATTTGTTTCTACACTGCTGTCAGTGTAGAATGTGTTACTAAAATTTTGTTTCAAAATATTTTTGGTCTATCGACCTAGTGGTACTAAAATATCGTAAGAGGGCTCATTTGACTGGAAATTAAAAGTTCTAGTGCCATTTTTAAGTGACTCTGTTTGTGTGTCGTGTCAAATTTTGACTGCACGGTTTCGGAAAAAAGAGGCGTGAGAGGCGGCGTAGTTACCATCCAATCTTTTTGGTCACTTAAAAATGGCACTAGAACTTTTAATTTCCAGTTAAATGAGCCCTCTTACGATATTTTAGTACCACTAGGTCGATAGACCAAAAATATTTTGAAACAAAATTTTAGTAACACATTCTACACTGTGAGCAGTGTAAAAACAAATCCTCTTGATATTATTTGAAGAAATCATTACATAAAAATTAACTTAAAAACAAAAACATATTTTTCCAGTTGAAAGTAAGGAGCAACATCAGAACTTAAAACAAATGAAAATTATTACGTATATGAACGAGATTGCACCGCTCCTCAACACCTCACTCTTTGCGCTAAAATCTTGCTACTTTTAAAAGAGCTTCTTATTGTTCTAATTAAACAAACCTTGTGTTTTAGGAGTCGTTCTTAAGGAATTGGAACAAAATTCAAACTTTAGTGCAAAGAGCAAGGTTCTGAGAGGGGAATCCCCTTCGTATACGTAATAATTCTCTTCGTTTTAAGTTTTAATTTTGCTCCTTACTTTCAGTTGAAAAAACTTTTTTTATTTATTGTATTATCGTTTTCTAAATAATTCCAGTAAATCTAGCTCCACCTCCACGGAGAAATCCCTCCCTCCCCCTCCAAAAAAAAAAAATGTATACATACTTCCAAATAACCAATACTATGCGTAAAGAATAGACAAATTTCATAACTTAGATGTTTTCCCCTGGGGATGTGAGGGGGGTTTCATGTTATATTCAAAGACATAGCTATTAGGCGAAAATGGCAATCTCAAAATTTTGACCGCACGATTTCGGAAAAAAGAGGCGTGAGAGGGGGCGTAGTTACCATCCAATCTTTTTGGTCACTTCTCATTAGTGGCGCCCTTACGTTCAGTTTTATAACATGTGAAACCATACAACAAAATTATCAACACTTTTTTTATCGACCGACGATGCTCTTCTAAAACATAAACGCACAATGCACAAAACAAGTTTAGGTCAAAAATATTTTGAAACAAATTTTAGTAACACATTCTACACTGTGAGCAGTGTAAAAAACAAATCCTCTTGATATTATTTGAAGAAATCATTACATAAAAATTAAATTAGAAAAAAAACATATTTTTCCAACTGAAAGTAAGGAGCAACATTAGAACTTAAAACAAGCGAAAATTATTACGTATATGAATGAGATTGCATCGTTCCTCAACACCTCACTCTTTGCGCTAAAACCTTAGTACTTTTAAAAGAGCTTCTTATTTTTCTAATTAAACGAACCTTGTGTTTTAGGAGTCGTTCTTAAGGAATTGGAAGAAAATTCAAACCTTAGTGCAAAGAGCGAGGTTATGAGATGGAAATCCCCTTCGTATACGTAATAATTCTCTTCGTTTTAAGTTTTAATTTTGCTCCTTACTTTCAGTTGAAAACTTTTTTTATATATTGTATTATTGTTTTCTAAATAATGCCAGTAAGAGGCGTGAGCGGCGCGTAGTTACCATCCAATCTTTTTGGTCACTTAAAAATGGCACTAGAACTTTTAATTTCCAGTCAAATGAGCCCTCTTACGATATTTTAGTACCACTAGGTCGACAGACCAAAAATATTTGAAACAAAATTTTAGTAACACATTCTACACTGTGAGCAGTGTAAAAACAAAACTTCTTGATGTTATTTGAAGAAATCATTACATAAAAATTAAATTTTTAAAAAAAAACATATTTTTCCTATTGAAAGTAAGGAGCAACATTAGAACTTAAAACAAATGAAAATTATTACGTATATGAACGAGATTGCACCGCTCCTCAACATCTCACTCTTTGCGCTAAAATATTGGTACTTTTAAAAGAGCTTCTTATTGTTCTAATTAAACGAACCTTGTGTTTTAGGAGTCGTTCTTAAGGAATTGGAACAAAATTCAAACTTTAGTGCAAAGAGTGAGGTTATGAGAGAGGAATCCCCTTCGTATACGTAATAATTCTCTTCGTTTTAAGTTTTAATTTTGCTCCTTACTTTCAGTTGAAAAAACTTTTTTTTTATTTATTGTATTATCGTTTTCTAAATAATGCCAGTAAATCTAGCCCCACCTCCACGGAGAAATCCCTCCCTCCCCCTCCAAAAAAAAAAATGTATACATACTTCCAAATAACCAATACTATGCGTAAAGAATAGACAAATTTCATAACTTAGATGTTTCCCCTGGGGATGTGAGGGGGGTTTCATGTTATATTCAAAGACATAGCTATTAGGCGGTTCAACAATGATGAAGAGGAAAATGACAATCTCAAAATTTTGCCCGCACGATTTCGGAAAAAAGAGGCGTGAGAGGCGGCGTAGTTACCATCCAATTTTTTTTGTCACTTCTCATTAGTGGCGCCCTTACGTTCAGTTTTATAACATGTGAAACCATACAACAAAATTATCAACACTTTTTTATCGACCGACGATGATCTACTAAAACATAAACGCGCAATGCACAAAACAAGTTTAGGTCAAAAATATTTTGAAACAAAATTTTAGTAACACATTCTACACTGTGAGCAGTGTAAAAACAAATCCTCTTGATACTATTTGAAGAAATCATTACATAAAAATTAAATTAGAAAAACATATTTTTCCAACTGAAAGTAAGGAGCAACATTAGAACTTAAAACAAACGAAAATTATTACGTATATGAATGAGATTGCACCGTTCCTCAACACCCACACTCTTTGCGCTAAAATCATAGTACTTTTAAAATAGCTTCTTATTGTTCTAATTAAACGAACCTTGTGTTTTAGGAGTCGGTCTTAAGGAATTGGAACAAAATTCAAACTTTAGTGCAAAGATCGAGGTTATGAGATGGAAATCCCCTTCGTATACGTAATAATTCTCTTCGTTTTAAGTTTTAATTTTGCTCCTTACTTTCAGTTGAAAAAACTTTTTTTATATATTGTATTATCGTTTTCTAAATAATGCCAGTAAATCTAAATCGAATTAGCATGTATATTCGGACTAATGAGATGCATGTCTCTTCTAGGTGTGAGAAAATTACGTCTAAATAACCGGCAGTTTCTCGTTTACATGCGATATCTATTTAATATTCTAATTTAAGGAAAATTGTTACTTGCCATTCGTGAAGAAAAATATTCTGAGGTCTTAATAATAAAAATAAATTTTATTAAATATAAACCAGTGTGTCTTGTTCTAGATGTTAATATATTCAGTTTCTTTAGTATATAATGTAGTTTCAATTTGGTACTTTAAACAGTTTGAATATTCCATTCTATCAATATAACTTCAAAGATGTATGGCGTTTTTGACTGCGAATACATTGGCGTGAAGAAATCGGCGTGTGGAGTGATTTTTGAATGCGCGTTTCTACTGTTGACTACTGATCATCAAGAAGTTTCTTGTTACCACTGGTATATAAACTATAATATGTATGAGTACAATGAAGACAGGTGGCGCAGTACACTATACTTTATAAACAAAATAGGTTTATATAATAGAATGATTCTTCCATCCTATAACAAAGGGAAGGATTTATCCTACGTACAGGAGGAAGTTAAAGAGATATGCTGTTTTTTGGCGTAACAGCACTGTACACAAAAGGGAATGTGCCCACTGACAAACTTTTAATCGAGAAATGCAAATCAGATATACCATTATTCAACTTGGAAGATTTTAGTTGTGAGATATTTCCGAGTAAGATACACAGCCCAGAGGACGAGGTTCGATTTTTTAGCAAATGGGTACCAATAGATATTCCTTCTCGGAATATGTGTGTGAGATATCCTAAGAAGAAGAAGAACAAACAAATCTGTGATATAGATTGGAATCATACTGAGTGGATGACAAACAATGATGAATTTTTACAATAGTCATCACACCCATGACTACCCAACGGTCTTTTTTAAAGACCACCAATTCTATAAAACACTTCGTAACTATGGTAATATGAATCTTTTAGGTTCAATGTTTGAAGCTAGCTTCAGTTGAAGCTTAGGATAGTAGCGGACATCCTACTGTAGGGCTCATTTGAATGACAATTAAAAGTTCTAGTGCCCTGTTTAAGTGACCAAAAAACTGAAGGGGCAACTATGCTCCATTCAATGCTCAATTTTCCCAAAGTTACACAATCCAATTTTTTAGAAAGCCATTTTGTTCAGCATAGTCGAAATATCTAATAACTATGTCATTGAGGATGACTTAATCTCCCACAGTCTCCAGGGGGAGGGACTGCAAGTTATGAACTTTGCCCATTGTTTACATATAGTTTTCGTTATTGGGAAGTATACAGATGTTTTCAGGGCTGACTATTTCTGATGGGAGAGGGGGTCGGGGGAGGAATTTACGTGGGAATATCTCTCCATGGAGGGATTTTGTATGGAAGAAGGGGATTGTCCATGAAGGAAAACCCTCACTCTTTACGCTAAAGTTCTTTAGAACTTTCAAAAGAGATATCTAAAGTTTTTGAAAGTTCTCTGTTGAAAGTTCTTTAGTACTATCAAAAGAGAGTAAGGAACGACCCAGCTCAATAGTAACCGAAACTCTAAAAAAAACGGAATTTTGATATCAAAAGATACAGCAAAAGAATTAGATTTGTGTGTTGATTTCAAATATATAAGTTGCACCAAGTTTAGTTATACCCGTCAAAAGTTAGGCGCCTGAGAAAATTTGCCACATTTTCCAAAAAGTGGGAAATATCTTCTAAAACTCGTAAAACTTTAATAAAAATCACACTATCAGATTCAGCATATCAGAGAACCCTACTGCAGAAGTTTTAAGTCCCTATCTGTAAAAATGTGGAATTTTGTATTTTTTTTTTTTTTTTTTGCTTCATATGGAAATTGAAAGTTCTAGTTTGTTTTTTAAAGGACCAAAAAGGGAGGACAACTAGGCCCCCTCCCACTCTCATTTTTTTCCGAAGTCACTCGATTAAAATTTTGAGATGTCCATATTCTTCAGCACGGTCGAAAATACAATAACTATGTCTTTGAGGATGACTTAATCCCCCACAGTCTCCAGGGGGAGGGCTGCAAGTTATGAACTTTGCCCATTGTTTACACATAGTTTTCGTTATTGGGAAGTATACAGATGTTTTCAGGGCTGACTATTTCTGATGGGAGAGGGGGTTGGGGGGAGGAATTTACGTGGGAATATCTCTCCATGGAGGGATTTTGTATGGAAGAAAGGGGTTATCCATGAAGGAAAATCCCCACTCTTTACGCTAAAGTTCTTTAGAATTTTCAAAAGAGATATCTAAAGTTTTGAAGGTTCTCTGTTGAAAGTTCTTTAGTACTATCAAAAGAGAGTAAGGAGCGACCCAGCTCAATAGTAATCGAAACTCTAAAAAAAAAACGGAATTTTGATACCAAAAGATACAGCAAAAAGAATTAGATTTGTTTTTGTTTTTATTTCAAATATATAAGTTGCACCAAGTTTAGTTATACCCGTCAAAAGTTAGGCGCCTGAGAAAATTTGCCACATGCAAAAATTGTTGCTTCGCAGCCTATGCAGCATTTTCCTGTAGAACAAGTTAAAATAAGGAAACTTATGATATTTACATCTATGTTTTTTAGGAATATGAAGAATAAACGCTTTTCCAAAAGCGTAAAACTCAAGTATAAGAAACAAGAATGCTTCTTTTTTATAATCATAAAAAAAAAATTCTAAAGCACTTCGTGTTTTTTTTTCTGTACAAAAATAATATATTGTTTTGTTTGCTCAGTAAAGCGCTACTTTTGTATGATTATGCAAACATAGATATATATTATTCTATTATCTTTCAGCTTATTTGCGCTTTTTTTTATAGATATAAGTTACATAGGCTGCGAAGTAATAATTTTAGTTCGTTTCAACACTTGCAGTAGAAAACCCTTGCTTTCTTTTCAAAAGATTTTTAGTTTAAAATAAACTAATATACGATTTTAGTAATAAAGTTGGATTTTAGTATGTGTAGTAGCTTTAGAGAAACAAGAGTAAACAACACAGAATTTGGTCCTATAACGCATTTCACTTTAATATTATATCCGAAGCGCGCAAGGAAGAACAAAATATAGACAGTCTTCCACCGCCAACTTGTTAACTAACCATATTAGCTAGCGATTTTCTGTTAGCCCTTGAAACAAAATGAAAGCAAACAACAATTGTTAGCTACAATCCTCAAAGCATATTAATGGGGTGTGAAATACAGGAAAAAAAAACAAGCTAGGAAAACACAAACATCAATTGTATATTATACAGACCACATCGGAGAGGTAAAGCTAGGTCAAGTCACAATGTCATTCTGTCGTTACTTTTCAATTAAGCTATTGAATACCTTTTACCAATGTCTCTTGTAGGCGTCAAATCTATTAAATATCTGAGCATATTCTTTGTATTGTTGATGCAAGCATCCCATTCCTCATTCTTTAATTATCCGTGAGGCATTGTTAACCAACGCAATACCTTTACGCAAATACCTTTTCGCAAAAAATTCGCAAATAGAGTTATTTTTACGTCACAATTTTCAACTTAAAACCATTCTAATTATAGCATCCCATTCATCATACTTTAATTACCCGTTACGCTTTCTTAAGCAATGCAATACCTTTACGCAAATACCTTTTCGCAAAAAATTCGCAAATAGAGTTATTTTTACGTCACAATTTTCAACTTAAAACCATTCTAACTTAAAGCCAAGTTTAAAAAAAAACAACTAATCAAGTTACTGTATATAGACTAACCACCGCTCTCTCTCTGTTTGACCCCAAAAAAATGGCTGTTACCTCATAAAAACCCGTCTGCTAAGGCAAGTACCGTTCGTAGTAATAGGTGACTGACCCGTGGTAAGGCATATTACGCAATCACTGGTCGGATTCCCTATTGCCTTACTACTGTTAAATAGTAAGTAAAGCTAAAGACAAAGATAAATTCTCAGTTTTGGACTAGTCAAAAATATATCCATTCTTGGCAGAATAGAAAAAAGAAACTGTTTGACTTACTTTTTTTTGTTTGTCAGAATTTTTTTTTTTTTTTTTAGCAAAAACAACAATGAATTTGTGCGTTGCGACTCTGTTTTGTATTATTTTTTTAGCCTCAACTTCAGATTGTTCTGTACATTAAAGTCACCTTGGCCTAGGAATTTAAGAGCTTCAGTTTACAGGCATTCAAAAAAAAAATTGCATTTTTTTATGAACGAATATTTTCATTGTTTCAATTTAATCTATATTTAATTCTAAAAAAAAAGCAAAGAAAGGAATTAGCATAACATAGATAATAAAACAAAAACATACACATACTCTCGCAAAAAACAACAAAATGTTTTAAGTTTTGATGTTGCTGCTTACTTTCAGTTGACCAACTTGTTTTTTTTTTATTTAATTTCTGATCTTTTTTTAAAAAAATGCTGGTAAATCTGGCGTCCCCTGCATAGCAATGTCTCTTCCCCCATGAAAACTTCCTTCATGAAAAGATCCTCCCATATAATAGTCCCATAGTTATAGTCCTAGAAAGCGGGATTGAACCACTTTTTTCATAAAAGCCTACTGTTTGATCATCTCTTACCCTGCACTTATTCCATGCTAAAATAAATGTACCTCCTGGGTTGACAAAACGCCCGGCAGCCCCCAAGACAAGGGCTGTAAGTTATGCAAGTTAACCGTTGTTAACATATAAGGATCTTATGGGAGGGGTATTCGTAGATCCTCGGAGGAGGCTCATTTGATTTGAAATAGAAAGTATTAGCTCCTTTTTAAAGAGTCAAAAGTGATTGGAGGTCAACCAGCCTCCCCCCCCCCCCCCCGTCGTCTTTCCCCCCAAACTGCTTTCAATCAATATTTTGAGACAGCCATTTTGTTCAAAATAGTCGAAAGTTAAATAACTAGGGTTCCAGGTTTGGTTTATCCCCCCAGCGCCCAGGGAAAAGGCTTTAAGTTATACCAATAGCCCATTGTTAACATATGAGGTTTTTATGGAAAGGGTGTTCGTGTAAATTTTGGACAGAGCCAATTCGAGTGTAAATCGGAAGTTTTAGTGCACTTTTAGAGTCAAGAGCGATTAAAGGGTAACCAGCCCACCCCCTCAAAGGTTTTCTCCCCAATCACATCTGGTTTAAATTCTGAGATTGTCGTTTGGTTCAAAAAATTCCTAAGGTCGAATAGCTGCAACTTAGGGGGTTGACGAATCCCCCCAGCCTCCGGGGTGATATTTGTACCTTGTGCAAGTTGCCCATTGTTAGCATATTGGAGGGTTTTTTGGGGAAGGGTTGGTATATAAAATATGAAGGGAGCTCATTCGATGGGAAATTGGAATTTATATCTCCATTTTCAAGCGCCCTTTTTCAGAGTCAAAATGTTTGGAGGGCAACCATCCCCTCTCACGCCAAATAATTCCCCAAACGCATCCAGTCAATACCCCAAGCGTCATTTTATACAGAATATTTGAGAAGTCCAGTAGCTATGTCTTTTGGGCCGTTCAGTCCCCTCCCACAGCTCTAGAGGCATGGCTGCAAGTTGAAACGCTTAGTGAATGTTGAGGGGGTGTTGAAATAAATCAAAAGGCACAAAATATAGTTATTAAATTAGAATCAGATATTTCTATTCTTGTGTAAGACATACAAATCTGGAGAAATATTCATAATAGTAACAAATCACAAAAGTTTGGCAATCAAAAACTAATAGAAATTAAGCATAAAAACACCTTCGGGAAAAGAACCTTTTCAACGAGTTCAAGCTTTCAAGCTTTAAAAACATTTTAAAATCGTTGCGTCATTTGTGCTTTACTGAGAATAAAATCTATTGCAAATACTTTCTTTTAATTTACACCATTGAAATATAAAAATAGAAATTACAATGAAATAAAATCTTGAATTGCTGAGTTTCCAGGAATTTATATAGTTATATATTAAATATAGATATTCAATCTAATTTTCAATTGTTTTAAAATTTATTTATTTATCCATCTATTTTAGTTACTGCTATTGCTATGTTTTCTATGGTTGTTTATTTTAATTTCCGTTTGTTTGGAGTTTAATTAAGTCTATAATAGTTATTTCTGCTCGTTTCGAGTTTCATTTACTACAAGATTTATATCTGCTGGGTCTTAACTTAAATATGGCTCTTTATTTTTCTTTGAAAAATTTATCTTCGTGAAGAGTTTTTTATTTATTACCAATGACCAATGACAAAAAAGCAACAACCTTAAAATATTAAAGAAAACCGAATATTTCGATATCACATCTGGAACCCTTTATTGACGAAAAAAAAGGTGAGGTTGGATTAAACGCAACATATAAAGAAAAGGAAAATAATGAACAATTTCTTAGTAACTTTCAATATCACCATGCAAATATCATAAATAGGCACAACAGAATGATAAATTAGTTTTTTTCTAGTACTGTTGGACTTTGAAATATCTTAGAAGATATTTCAAACTCAAACTGTACAAGAGGCAACCTAATTTATCATTCTGTTTTTGCGCGTTCGTGCTGTTTGAATGGTGATATTGGAAGTTATTAAGATGCGAGCTTTGTTGATTGTTTTTGTCTTTTTAGAAAATTTCTCTAGCCAATCCAATCATTCTTGAAGAAAACTGTTGAAGATTTAAAGCAAAATATTCAAAAAAAAGACAACGTAGAAAAGAGGATGACTGGTATATATGCTTATAACATTGATTAAAAATTCATAACTGCTAACCAAGACCGTATCCAGGATTTTTTTTTTTCGGAGGGGTTTTACTCATATTTTTTGGGGGTGGAGGGGGGGGGGGGGGGGGGGGGGGTACACAAAAAAAATCTTAACAAATGCGTATAAAATTTGTTTATGTCCTTTTTTGTTACGTTTTTACGAGTCAGACAAACATTTCGGAAAGTGGGTTCGAACCCCCCCCCCCTCTGGGTACGTTCTTGCTGCTAACTGCTAATATTTCTTGACAAAAATTTAGAAAAAATTAGTAACCAAGCTTTATCCAACAAATTGAAGACAAAAAATTGTTTGGCTATTTTAACTTGACCATTAGATACACTGTTTTTGCTTAGAAACAATCCTTGAAATTTTCAAGCTTTTTCACAGAACTTGTATTTTGATTTTAATTTCCCGACCAATTATCATGTTTCTGTAAAAAAAAAATTCTCTAAGAATTCTTATTTTTTCGAATTTTTTTTTCTAGATTATTTTTTATAAAAATAATTCTTTTCCCTTTAATCTTTAAATTTTTTTTTGTTTTTGGAATCACTTAGAATTTTCGAAAAAGCCACGCTAAGATTGTTTGAGCACACAAAGATTGTGGTTTGTACTTTAATGTTTCCCTTCTTTGATATATATATTAGTGACATGGGAGAACATTTTTAAGAAACCATCAACACCATTTACGGTGCCAGGCTTTACAGTCACTTAAAAAAAAACAAAAAGAACAAGTTTTTTCAACTGAAAGCAAGGAAAGACGTTAAAATTTGAAATGAACAGAAATTATTCCGTATATGAAAAGGGCCGTCCCCTCCTCAACGCCTCACTCTTTACGCTAAAGTTTTTTTTATTGTTTAAAAAAAATAAGAGTTGTGAGAAAGTCAAGCTTTAGCGTAAAGAGTGAGGCGTTGAGGAGGGTACAGCCCTTTTTTATATACGGAATAATTTCTGTTCGTATTAGGTTTTAACGTCGTTTCCTTACTTTCAGTTAAAAAACTTGTTTCTTTTTATTTAATTTTTGAACGTTTTTGAATTAATGCTGGTTTTGATTTTGGCTCACCTTACATGAATAACTAAAACAAATTTGTATATCAATTTTACTTTTATTTCGTTAAATGGCTTTCTTGAAACTTGTTTATTTGATTTACGAACGTTTTTATTAGTAATTAATATATGTAACTTACGAATTAACTTACGTAACGAACTTCTATATTCTTATATTTTTAATACTTATACTAGGGGGCTCGCCCCATAGTCAATACCTCGCTCTTTCGAATTCATTCGAAGAACCTCGGTCTTTCGAAGAACTTTAGTCAATACCTGCTAAAGTTCGAATTTTTGTTCCAATTCTTTAAAAATGACCCCTTAATCACAAAGGCCGTTATTTAGAATAAATAGCTCTTATGAAAGTACTAAAAAAAAATTTGGCTTAAAGAGCGAAGTATTGACTAGGGGGTGAACCCAATCATACACGTAATATTTTCTGTTCGTTTTAAGTTTTGATGTTACTCCTTATTTCAGTTGGAAAACTTGTTTTTTTTATAATTTAATTTCTGATCTTTTTTAAATAATGCTGGGAAATCCGGCGCCCCCTTCATAGCAATGTCCCTTCCCCCATGAAAACTTCCTTCATGGAAAGATATTCCCATATAACTCCCAACCCCCCCCCCCCCCCCCCTACCTACCAGAAAAATCCCCCCTGAAAATGTCTGTATACTTCCTATAACCAATACTATATGTTAACATTGGGTAAAGTTCAAAAAGCCCTCCCCCCTTCGGGGGGTTAAGTCATCCTAAAATATAGTTATTATATTTTCAACCATGCTGAACAAAATGCTATCTCAAAATTTTGATCAGGTGACTTTTGGAAAAAAAATTAGCGTGGGAGGGGGCCTAGTTAATTTTTTCTTGTCCTTGAAAAAGGTACTAGAACTTTTAATTTCCGTCCAGAGTCCCTCCCACATCTAGGGTACTGGGTCGATACGATCACCCTTAACAAATTCAACACGCATCCGTCCTTTCTTCTGGCAAAAAATGCAAAATTCCATTTTTTGTAGGGGCTTGAAACCTCTACAGTAGGGTTCACTAAACGCTGAATATGATGGGTGATTTTCATTAGTTCAATATTTTTTAGGGGTCTTTCCCCCTTTTTTCGAAAATCAGCCAAATTTTCTCTGGAGCGTAACTTTTGATGGTAGTACTAAACTTGATGGAAAAATATTTGAATTCAGGTGACTTTTGATGGTATCTAAAAAACCCGTTTTCTAGAGCGGTTACCATTGGGAGGGGCTTAGAGTTCGTTACCACTTCAATAAAATGAACTATGACATTTTTTTCAAAAGTTTTAAGAATTGACAGTCCTAAAATCACTTCACAAAATATTATATAGAGACATTATAAATTATGAGGTTCAAATCCTAAAGTCTTGAGAATATTCCTCTCATGGGTCGATGAACAATTATTTATCTATTTTGAATGAATAACATTAAATCATTTCATATTTCTAAAATGTATACCCATTGAGGCAGGTCAAAATCTTTTCACGAATAACCATTCAGTTTAAACTAAATTTTCCTAGAAGCAAGTCCTGTTGTTTTTTTGGAGGCTGAACGGCTGTTTTTTGTCTACTTGTTTCTGGAGTTCTAGAATATGGGTTCTACTTCTCTTTTATGTGCAGTTAAACCTTGATAATCTGTTATTTTCATAGAGTTTTTCCTATCACTTTTGATAAATCTTATTTCTATAATCTATATACCTACCTCATAATAATCTATGCGAGGAGTAAGAAAAATATACATGGCCTTGGAAATTTCAAAATACCTTAGTACAAAAAGAAGGTGCGTACACTTTTTTGAAAATGAAAACAAGAAGCACACATACACACAGAATTTATTTCGATTGATTGCAATTTGAACGTAAACAGAAATATTATTACATTATAAAATTAAAAATCCTAAAGTCTTGAGATTCCCTCTCAAGATGAACAATTTTATATTGATGAATACATTTAATCATTTCAATTTCTAAATATTAAAATCTTTGCACTTTTCAATGATTTTGGGTGGGAGGAAGGATCCCCTACTTTGGAGTTCTAGAAATCTTGTTGCTCTTAAATCAGTTATTTAAGAGTATCACTCACCAAAACTCATATACCTGCAACCATGCGAGGAGGAAAAATCCACCATCCTTAATAACTTTTTTTAAAATCAGCATAACACTCGTTTGCCAATGAACGTAACAGTCGTTTACTATACCAAAAAATAAGAGTGTTTTAGTTCTGGAACCTTTAAATACCAAAAGAAACTATAAAGCCAATGTAATAAGAATAAATACATCTGAAAATTCAAAATAAGTGACAAAGCAATACTTTCAAAAAGGTGACAAAGCAATATTTCACAAGAACAACTTATTTTATTAAGTGACCTTTAAGGGCAAGTTGTTGGGGATTTTGAACTAGCCAGAAGGCACTGTGTGTTTACTTTTTGTACTACAACTACAGCTACTGTAACTAATGACGCTAAGAATACTAAAGTGAAACTTATAGAAAGTGTTTCAGGGGCGTTCCAATTAAACAAAAAACTGTGTACATGCAGGTTTTCAAAAAGGTGTATAAGCAATATCATAGACAGCACCATTCTATAATAGCTAGAAATATCATTGAAACATTTATAGAAGCTAATTCAATTCAAAATTATAAGTTCTAGGGTCCTTTCTAAGAGTAAAAAGAGATTGGAGGGCAATATACTTTCCAATACAACTCAACTACTTTCCAATATAGCATAAGGCCCCTAAACTAGAATTCTACCAAAAAAATTACCAATTTTCAAGTTGTGTCAAAAGCTTCTGATAATTTTATCAGCTGAGGATACAGCTCCTTGTTTCTTTGATTCTCTTAGGTCCCACCAATTAATTGTCCCTTTGAATAACTGCTATTGATTAGGTGCGTATCGTTGATAGATTGTTAGTTCTCGGTAGAATGGTCATCATAGCCTCATGGTTTTATTCATTTGGAATCAAGATAGGAAATGCCACCGGCAAGAATCGCAAGAGTTTTTGTCTATAGTTTAACAAAAAAAAAAAAAAAAAAAAAAAATTAGAAAAAAAGACATACCTTGTATCTGCAGAAATGCTGTTGACTTGCAAGTTGTACTATCGATCTGGAGCCTGGCTTCAAAATTAGCATTCTTTGCATGGTTAAGATCAACTATAAGTTATAAAAGAGTTCTGGTCTGCTCTACTTCTGGACATGGCATTTCTTATTCATCTTTGAACCAACGAACTAAACCAGCTAGAAGTTCCTCTACCGTGCATGTTAGCTACACTCTTTAATCTCTCACGTCAATAACAGCCGTCCTAACAAAATACTGTTACCGAACATTGTTCGCTATCAACTGAAAAGCGGAAAAAAAGCTTTAAATGGGAAACGTTCCGAATGTTATACATTCGTTATGTTAGTTATATTAGATGTTAGGCAAAAATACTATATTTTGCATGCATGTATATTTTTCACTCTTTTTATATAAATATCAATGTCAAGTTTGGTGTTTTAATTTTTGTGTCTTTTGTCTTTTTTTGATTGGCTTGGCTGATGGGTGTTGGCTATATCCTCGAAGTGTCCTAATTAATCTGGTTTCAAAGGCAGTTTTAGGGGGAAGACTTGCCCGAGCGTGGAAACTATAGGGGTGCAAAAGTTCAAATGATTAATCTAAAATTCATTATAATTTTGTTTTCTATTTTATTCTTAACCAAATAAAGTAGATTGCGCATTTGGCAGTTAGTATTAGCAAATTGAATCCGAAATTTTCCTTTTTTCTCATATCTTTTCCCATATAAAGTAAAAAAAAAAGTCATATTTAAATAAATGATAAATTTTGGTGATAAATAAAAAGCTTTTTAATAAATGAAAAATTTGTTAAATTTGACCTGAACATTTTTGAAAAACAGGGGGGGGGAGGCTAATCAAGATTTCGTGCCGGGCACAACGCAAAAAGACACCAGAACAACCACTGTCCGGAATAGCTTTGTCTTTTTGTTGTTGTATTTTTAGTTGGAAGGTCTATATTCTAAGAATATACATCGGAGGAAGAAAATATGTATTTAATATGGAGGTTTTTCAGAGGCGAGGGTAAGACCTGACTTGTTGGCGTTTGTATCTCCCCTTCAAGGGTTCTAGCTTTTGAATTCAACAGGCAACGTCTAGAAGTGTAAAGAATTTAACAGAAAGAGGGGATTATATTCTATCTAGAAAATTCGGGAATTTCTTATTTGGGAAGATTGCCAAGTTGTTTTAGTAGATTGTTGCTTTTTATCTCAAAGGTTGTAACTGACATCTTTTTGAAAATAAAGCCAACAACAGTTTTTATATCTTATATTAAGGAATCACTGATCAAAATTTTGACCTGGAGTATCTACTAACACCCTGAAGAGATACTCCATTTATGCTCGTTCTAACTGTGTTTCTTCGTTTCCTCTTCACTTTCTTAATGATAACAGTTGCAACTTTCACTTGGGCAATGATGAACAGGGTTGCCAACTGGACATATTTTATGTCCAAAGGACATATTTCTATGTGCCTGGACATAATGACGTAAAAGGGCAAAACATTGACACATTTTAGACATTTAGGACATAAAGTGGACACATTTTCCAAATTTATGACGTAAAACCAATTACTTTAATAAAAATATGTCACTCATCACCAAATGAGTGCTAAGACTTATATCTACTTATTTTTAAGCTCTGTATTTATTTTCCGGGGTTGCTTGCTCTTCCCTGAAGCAAACTTTCTGAAAATGCCTTCAAAATTCTTTCACCTATAAATGGTACTATTAGCCCTGTTTTTTACTCGCCACGGTCAAGATAAAGGACAAGCTGTCGCCTTTTTCATATATTAATATAAAAAAAACAAGTTTTTTAAACTGAAAGTAATGAGCGACATAAAACTTAAAACGAACAGAAATTATTCCGTATATGAAAGGGGCTGTCCCCTCATCAACGCCTCGCTCTTTACGCTAAAGTTTTTATTGTTTTAAAAAACAAAGTTGTGAGACAGAGTCAAACTTTAGCGTAAAGAGCGAGGCGTTGAGGTGGGGACAGCCCCTTTCATACACGGAATAATTTCTGTTCGTTTTAAGTTTTAATGTCACTCATTACTTTCAGTTTAAAAAACTTGTTTTTTTTTATTTAATTTCTGATCGTTTTTTAGTTAATGCAGCTTTTATTTTGGCTCGCCGTCATTGAATAAGTAAACAAAATCTGCATAAAAATTTTACTTTTCTTTTGGTAAATGGCTGTCTCTAAATTTGGTTCTGACGTAATTTACAAATTAACTTACGTAACGAACTTCTATATTCGTATATTTTTCTTCTGGCAAAAAATACAAAGTTGCAGATTTTTGCAGATATGAGCTTGAAACCTATGTTATAGGGTTTTCTGATACGCTGAATCTGACGGTGTGATTTTCATTAAGAATTTTTCACTTCTAGGGGATGTTTCCCCCCTCTTTAAAAAATCAGGTGAGTTTTCTGAGGCTCGTAGCCTTTGATGAGTAATACTAAACTTAATAAAATTCATATATTTAGAATCAGCATTATAAGCCCATTCTTTTGATACATTTATTGACATCAAAGTTCCGTTTTTAAAAGTTTCGCTTACTATTGAGCCGTATCGCTTGTTTTTTTTTATTGTTTTTTTTTATTACGTATATATTATTACGTATATAATGGGGTTCTCCCCTTAGTCAATACCACGCTCTTTACGTTAAAAGTTAAAAAAAAAATTTAATTCACAAACCCCTGAATCACAAAGGCCGTTTAATTAGAATAGATAGCTCTTTTGAAAGCACTAAAAAAAACTGTAGCGTAAAGAGCGAAGTATTGACTTGGGGGAGGACCCCCTCATATATGTAATAATTTCTGTTCATTTTAAGTTCTAATGTTGCTTCTTACTTTCAGTTGAAAGTACTTGTTTTTTTAATTTAATTTCTGATCGTTTTTTAAATAATGCTTGGAAATCCGGCGCCCCCTTCATAGAAATATCCCTTACCCCAAAGAAAAATCCTCCACGGAAAGATTCTCCCGAGTAACCCCCTCCTCCAGCCCCCTCCCCCCCCTCCCCCCCCCCCCACCAGAAAAAAAATTCTTCCTGAAAATGTCAGTATACTTCCCAATAACCAATACAATATGTAAGCAATGGGCAAAGTTCATAACTTGCAGCCCTTCCCCTGGGAACTGTGGGGGATTAAGTCATCGTAAAAGACATATTTATTAGATTTTCGACTATGCTAAACACAATGGCTATCTCAAAATTTTAATTGGGTGACTTTGAGAAAAAAATGAGCGTGGGAGGGGGCCTAGTTGCCCTCCATTTTTTTTGGTCACTTAAAAAGAGCACTAGAACTTTTAATTTCCGCTCCAATGAGCCCTCTTACGATATTCTAGGACCACTGGGTCAATACGATTACCCCTGGGGAAAAAGAACAAATAAACACGCACCCGTGATCTTTCTTCTGGCAAAAAATGCAAAATTCCACATTTTTGTAGATAGGAGCTTGAAACCTCTGGAATAGGGTTATCTGATACGCTGAATATGATGGTGTGAATTTCATTAAGGTTCTATAACTTTTAGGGGGTCTTTCCCCTTCTTTTCGAAAATCAGCCAAATTTTCTCAGGCGCGTAACTTTTGACGGGTAAGATTAAACTTGATGAAACTTATATTTTTGAAATCAGAATTAAAATCTGATTCTTTTGATGTATCTATTGGTACCAAAATTCCGTTTTTTTTAGAGTTTCGGTTACCATTGAGCCGGATCGCTCCTTACTTACAGTTCGTTACCACGAACTGTTTGATTAAATTTAAAAACAAGTTTTTTAAACTGAAAGTAAGGAGCAACATTAAAACTTAAAACGAACAGAAATTATTCCGTATATGAAAGGGGCTGTCCCTCCTCAACGCCTCGCTCTTTACGCTAAAGTTTTTTTATTGCTTTAAAAAATAAAGTTGTGAGACAGAGTCAAACTTTAGCGTAAAGAGCGAGGCGTTGAGGAGGGGACAGCCCCTTTCATATACGGAATAATATCTGTTCGTTTTAAGTTTTAATGTCGCTCCTTACTTTCAGTTTAAAAAACTTGTTTTTTTTATTTAATTTCTGATCGTTTTTTAGTTAATGCAGCTTTTATTTTGGCTCACCGTCATTGAATAAGTAAACAAAATTTGCATAAAAATTTTACTTTTCTTTTGCTAAATGGATGTCTCTAAATTTGGTTATGACGTAATTTTAAAAACTAACTTACGTAACTAACTTCTATATTCGTATATTTTTCTTCTGGCAAAAAATACAAAGTTGCAGATTTTTGCAGATATGAGCTTGAAACCTATGTAATAGGGTTTTCTGATACGCTGAATCTGACGGTGTGATTTTCATTAAAATTCTTTCACCTGTAGGGGATTTTTTTTCCCCTCTTTAAAAAATTGGATAAATTTCCTCAGGCTCGTAGCCTTTGGTGAGTAATTCTAATTTTAATAAAATTTATATATCTAGAATCAGCATTATAAACACATTCTTTTGATACAGTTATTGACATCAAAATTCCGTTTTTAAAAGTTTCGATTACTATTGAGCCGTATCGCTTGTTATTTTTATTGTTTTTTTATTACGTTTATGTTATTACGTATATGAGGGGGTTCTCCCCTGATTCAATACCACGCTCTTTACGTTAAAAGTTAAAAAAATTTGATTCACAAACCCCTGAATCACAAAGGCCGTTTAATTAGAATAGATAGCTCTTTTGAAAGCACTAAAAAAAAACACGTAGCGTAAGAGCGAGGTATTGACTTGGGGGTAGAACCCCCTCACATACGTTATAATTTCTGTTCGTTTTAAGTTCTAATGTTGCTTCTTACTTTCAGTTGAAAAAACTTGTTTTTTTTTTTATTTAATTTCTGATCGTTTTTTTAAATAATGTTCGGAAATCTGACACCCTCTTCATAGAAATGTCCCTTACCCCAAAGAAACATCCTCCACGGAAAGATTCTCCAGAGTAAACCCCCCCCCCCCCCTCCTCTAGCCCCCCCCCTCCAGAAAAAATCCTTCCTGAAAATGTCTGTATACTTCCAATAACCAATAAAAAATGCTGGCAAGTCCGGCGCCCCCTTCATGGAAATTCCCTTCCCCCATGAAAACTTCCTTCATGGACAGATCCTCCAACATAACCCCCGAACCACCACCCCCCCCCCCCCACTACCAGAAAAGAACCCTCCTGAAAACTTCTGTATACTTCCCAATAACCAATACTATATGTTAACATTGGGTAAAGTTCATAACTTTTAGCCCTCCCCCTGGAGACTTCGGGGGATTAAGTCATCCTAAAAGACATATTTATCATATTTTCGACCATGCTGAACAAAATGGCTATCTCAAAATTTTGATCGGGTGACTTTGGGAAAACAATAAGCGTGGGAGGGGCCTAGTTGCCCTCCATTTTTTTTTGGTCACTTAAAAATGAAACAAGAACTTTTTATTTCCGTTCCAATGAGTCCTTCCACGATATTCTAGGACTACTGGGTCGATACGATCACCCCGGGGGAAAAAACACGCATCCGTGATCTTTCTTCTTTCAAAAAATGCAAAATTCCATATTTTTGTAGATAGGAGCTTGAAACCTCTACAGTAGGGTTTTCTGATACGCTGAATATGATGGTGTGATTTTCATTAAGGTTGTATAACTTTTAGGGGTCTTTTCCCCTTTCTTTGAAAATCAGCCAAATTTTCTCAGGCGCGTAACTTTTGATGGGTATCACTAAACTTGATGAAAGTTATATATTTGAAAGCAGCATTGAAATCTGATTCTTTTGATGTATCTATTGGTATCAAGAACCCTTTTTCTAGAGTTTCGGTTACCATTGAGCCGGGTCGCTCCTTACTTACAGTTCGTTACCACGAACTGTTTGAAACTTACTTCCGGCTTCCGTCCGTCACAAAAAAAAGTTCAATGAAAAGTTAAAAATGAAACCTTTCGATTGTTGATGGTCTGAAATCAAAACTAAAGCCAAGTTGTCAAAAACCCGGGGTAAATTTTCCTTCAGTTTGAAAGTTTTTTCATCACAGGAAAGGAGCTAAGAGAAATTTGAGTAGGTAAACTTTAATGTTAGATGATACAGCTCAATTATATATATATATATATATATATATATATATATATATATATATATATATATATATATATATATATATATATAGGTAATTGTTTCGCCATTCATATTATTGACTTATGAATAAAGTAAACATACCACTCGATGCCTTTTTTCATGTTCTTTCCAAATATAATAATCATTTTTATCGGAAATGAATTTTAACCCCACCCCTAGCCTATATATATATACCAATTCAGGGCATATTTGCACATTGGGGGGGGGGGGGGGTAAAGTTTAAACTTACCTCCCATTTGCATCAGAAATAAAATTTACACCCATACCCCTATGTGCACATATATACCCTGAATTGGTATACATAGGGGTGGGGGGTACAATTCATACCCGATAAAAATGATTCTTCTATTTGGCAAGAGCATAAAAAAAAGGCATCGAGTGGTATGTTTACTTTATTCGTATGACAATAATATGAACTGCGAAAAAATTACCGACGGGTCTCCATATCTGGTTTCCTTATACAGTATATAGCGGTGGATAGCGATATATACTCCTCCCCTTAATGTGCAAATATATACCCTGAATCGGTATATATAAGGGTGGGGGTAAAATTCGTATCCGACAAAAATGATTCTTCTATTTGGAAAGAGCATAAAAAAAAGCATCGAGTGGTATGTTTACTTTATTCGTATGTCAATAATATGAACTGTGAAAAAATTACCGACGGATCTCCATGTCTGGTACAGTAGACAGAGTAATCACTAAAGAAAACAAAAAAAAAAAAAGAAAAAGAGGACACAAACACACATTGAAAATTCAAACACATGACAAAAGGAAACTCTTCATTACATTAATACGAGCAGTGACTATATGCATTACATTAATATAAAAAAAACTATTGTGAACAAATTGTTGACCATGGATGATTAAACTTACTTTGAAAACGGGATAGAGATTTATTAATGCTAATATTAGGGTCAGATAGCTTATACAAATGAATAATTTTACGGTTTCTTGTCCAAGGGGGCAAATGTAGAAGATATTTAGCAGATCTGAAGAAGATTGATCATAGGTGCTTTTTATCTGTAACTGTAAAGAATCTCCAGAAAGGAGCAATGTAAAGCAGATGAGGAAGGGCTGTGGCGTTGTAAATGGATACTAGAAGATAACGGTTGAACCGTAGTTTGCTTTTTACGATTACAGCGTAAGAAATGCTAATTTTACGCTCAACGTGAGAAATCAGCAAACGACGTGTGTGGCCTATAGATATGCCAATTGGGAGGCCCAGGTATGTTATATGGTCTGAGGGTTTAACAAGAGAACCGTCCGTATTTATAAGAGAAGTAGAGGGATTTCGCCAATTGAAAAGGATTAATTCGGATTTCTCAGGATTAAAGACAGACCGATTTTTGAATATTCATCTTTGAGGATTTTGAAATTCTGCTCAAGGCACTGGATCGTACGGCTGAGATTCAGGATGTCATCAGCATAACAAATAAGAGACATATCGATTCTTCCAAGAATGCATGAAGGAAAACACTTTGCCTGCGCTTCCAGGACACTGTTATTGAACAGGGTTGGGGAAGTGATAGCTCCCTGTCTAGTCCCTTTCTTAACGAGGATGGGGTACTGAGGATTCACAAGCATATTCGAGGGAATCGAAGAGTTTGGCCTCACACTAGAATTAATGCAATTATATAGGGAAGGATGAAGAGCCGACTGCAGGGAAAAACGGGATGGAAGTTTTAAACGCACTTTTAGATTCCTATATAAATCCCTGAGAACACGGACAACTGATGGGTTTACACCTCGCCTTGCCATATGAAGAAGCATGGACGAATGAATTAAGGAATTGAACGCACGTCTAACGTCATTTCCGGCGAGGATCATACTTTCTGCCGAAGAGTCAGCGTCGGCGAGGGCAGGCAGTAAAAACTGCTGTAAGAGCATGAGAACAGCCAAGATTAGCCTAAAACCGAACTGATATGGGGGAACGTAACATTTCTGTCTTAACTCATCAAGAAAAAGAAGCTCGAAAAGTTTGCATGTCGTAGTAGATACGGTGATGGGACGGAAAGAGGAACATTGCAGCTCAGGTTTCCCTTTTTTGGGAATCGGAGTCAGATCACCAATGCAGAACGAGGATGGAACAATACCTGTAACTAATATCATTTGCATGAGAAGGCTGAGGTGACGCACCAAAGATAACTTCCATTAATGATGTGTAGAGTGCTCACCTTATCTATCCCAGAAGACGCTTTCTTTTTAAGTTGGGAAATGGCTTTTATAACAGCGTCACAAGTAACAACAAAATCAAGGTCAGGAGATTCATCAATGAATTTGCAGAGCTCGTCACAAAATTGTGACTCTAAAACAGGATCAGGCTCAGAAAATACATTTGAAAAATGGGATATCGACTCGGACAAAGGAATGTCATTCGGGTCTGGCAAATTGGAGGAGATAGTACGAGGTAATAGCTTCCACAGGAGATCAGGTGAATTCCTGACCTTTTCGGAATAAAGTGTCTGCATTTTAGATCGATAAAGGGCAAGTTCCTTAGCAAAACATTTTTTTTACACTTTTCTCAGTTCTTGACTATTCCTTGACGGGGGCATAGGCAATCTCTCCATAATTTGTACCAAAATTTAGCACGGTCACAAGCTTCAGACAGCACTAGATTTCCTGACCACCCGGGAACTTGGGTACCAACACGTATTTTTTTAAGAGGAACTGCCCTTTTTTCAGCACACAAAAGTGCATGGCAGATTTCTGCGGAGTATATATCAAGAGTTAATCTAACCTCATTAATGTCTTCATTAGAAGACTTTTGCAGAAGATGAAATGGAACCCCGATCTTGTTTAGGATACTATCTGAAATTTCAATGTACTGAGATGTGTCAATTTTATTCCAATCGCGAGAAGTATACCACTTGTGCCAGTGAACAGTATAAGCCTGTAACACTGGAATCTGAGAAGCTTCTCGTTTGAAAACTAGAAGCAATAGGAAGATGGTTTGAAACTTGAAATTTGTAAACTACCTCAACACAAGGTATATCAAGGTTATATGACACAACATGGTCGAGGTTAGATTTGCAAGAGGAAGAAAGAATGTAAGTAATTCTGTGCAGCAGATTTCTGTTGAACTTTAAAATCATCAAAATATATTCCTAATAGTAAAGAAGCACGGATAGAAGCTGAAGACAACCCGCAATTTAAATCACAATTAAAATCACCTACGATCAAACATGGGATTTTCAGTTTAAGGACATCACGAAGACAAGAGCTAAGTTTACTAACTGCTAAAGCGAAATCTCTCTCCGAATCTTCATCTTTGTAATCTGTGGGTAAATACACATTCATTATTACGCACTCAACTACTCGAACAGCTAAAAAACTATCACAAGAAAAGAAAACACTAGAATTAAGATTCGATGCTACATAAGTAGCAATACCACCGGAAGCTCTGCCTTTAGAAGCACTACGTTTAGCTGGAACCGAGAAAGTTTTGAAAGTGGCACTAATGTCAAGTAAACTAAGGCTGTGGTTGGTCAGGAAATGTTCCTGCAAACAAATAATATCATGATTATGAAGTATATTTTCAAGAATAGGTCTTTTTTTATAAGACCACCATTAATGTTCCAAGAGAGAAAACGAATATCCATTTATCTACTTAGCTGCCTGTTTATCGGTTTGAGCGTTGCCAGGGCATTTGATACTGTAACAGTTGGGATTAAACTCTTTACATGTAATGCGAAACATGTTCCGAACACATGGATTATTCCCTGGTGGAAGAGTGCTCCGAGGAACCACAGCGAGAGCACAGTTCTGTGTTCTTACAATCAGCAGCAAAATGTCCTTGCTGATGGCATCTGAAACACCGTCTAGGTATGAATATGAAATTCTGGACAGTTAACTTTTCATAACCCACCTTCACAGAATTTTTCAGAAAAGAATCGAGATCTCTCCGTTGTTCAAAATAAATCTTATAGACGCGTGACTTGCCACACTGCAAAGCTTTGACACACTTTGGAATAATTTTCTCTAGATCTTTTTCATTCTTTCTGTCGGAACGCCTTTTATTACACCGATGAAGGCGGGAGATTTAACAGAGGCTAAAAGGCCAGGTTAGAACTTTTTCATCTGGTCAGCAATTGAGGAGGCAGCGGGTTTACTTTTTACGACAATTTTCCATTCTGATGAAGAACGTTTCACCTCTGAAATATCATTTGCAGCTTCAGGACATATTTTATCAATAAAATCTTTCCTTAATAGTGGAGATGAAAGATTGGACGGGCAATTTTTTAACACAACAGCATAGGTAGGAGGATTGGATTGGTCCTTGGTGCAAGGACGACTGAGCGGAAGAGGGCCAGGCAGAAGCTGCCTGTACTGCGAAATGTTGCTTATTTAGCTCAGACAAACTGTCAATTTTACGGGAAAGTTCATTCATGCGACAGGCTAATGTTGCAACGATCGCATCACCAATTGTTGGAATTTCACACGGTGAGTATATCACGAATTTCGGGATCTTACGTTTTTCTTTCGATGCCGTAGATAACCACTTAAAAATGTCAAGGACATTTTCATCGGTGTTTTTGGCATCTAATTAAACGTGTTCCAATTTCTAGCACCTGATGTAAGACCTCCTTTGCCTTTAGAATGGTTTCATGACTGAAAAAGCTTGTCGACTTAGCAATTATTGTTTCTAGTTTGATACCATCGATCATCAATCGAGAAAATAAAATTCAATATTGGATTTAAAATATATCCGAGTCGCCCATTATATCATAATTGCACTTATGGTAATAATATTCAATAGACAAAAATCCACTCCAAATCAATGCCAAAAACCGTCGCCAATATAAACGTCGCCAATATGCATTTGCCCTTCCTTATCTTTCTTATTGGTGCACTGTATGGGGCAATACTAACTATTCTTCCCTTCGGCAACTCTGAACAGCACAGAATAGAGCGGTGAAGGCAACTTTTGGCCTACCCCGACTCTATCCTACAGCTGATCTTTACATTGATACAGGTCTAGATGCCTTAGATGTGGCTATCAAGAAGCAGAACCTAAAACTAGCTCATCGAGCCTTCAATTTCTCGCTTCCTCCAAACATCTTATCCTACTTTGATCTAGCATCAACACGTAAGTGCCAGACTTTTCTTCGGAGCTCTGTTCACCAATTTCGGCTGCCTAAAAGGGTATCCTCAGCAGCTCGGAGGTCATCAATTTATAGAGCAATTGCTCTTTGGAACTCTATTCCCAGTGAACTTTCTCTTCTCAAAAAATCTTCTTCCCTTTGCAGAAAAATATTCTCTAAGGCTTGAAGTAATTTCGTTTTTTTTCTTTATTTCTTTATTCATTTTGTTTTATCTATTTATTCCGCTTTACTTTATATAGTTTTTTTTTTCTTTTCTCCTCTCTTATTATGTTGAATGAGATTCGAACCCCGTTGTTTAATAATATTATTAATGGTTTGTATTTTTGACAAATTACAGGACATTTTTTAGTTCGGATAAAATTAAGTCAAAGGTTATTGTGTAGCAGTTGTTTGTTTTTTGTTGTTTTTTTTTTGTTGATTTTTCTCGCATTGTGTTTATGTTTTTGAGATATGGTTGTTTTTTTTTTCCTTCCCTGATTTGTTTTGTGTGGATTTTGTGATTGATACGAGGTCCTCTACAAGCTATGCTTCTTGGGACCTCTAGTGCTTAAGTGTATTTATGTATTTATTGTAGTATTTAATAAATTGAATTGAATCAGCAAATAGTACTGGGTGTGCATTTGTAGTAAGACATGTTGTCAGGTCATTGATATACAAAATAAACAAGAGCGGTCCAAGTACCGACCCATGAGGTACGCCAGATTTTACCGGTAATTCTGGCGACACACTACCATCCACAATTACACACTGATTACAATCAGTCAGGTACGACGAAAACCACTCGTGAGCAACACCATATATTCCAAATGAATGTAATTTTGTGAGGAGGATTGAATAGCATACCGTGTCGAAAGCTTTAGTGAAATCCTTAAAAATCCCTAGTACCTTTTCTCCAGCATCCTGGCTATTTAATATGTATTCAACTGAATCAACTAAGGCACGCAAAGTGGAATGATAACGCTGAAAACCGTATTGACGGGGAGAGAGTAGCTGCTTGACATCGAGGAATCTATATGCTGTGTTATAAACCACTCGCTCGAGGACTTTTGATATAACCGGTAGAATTGATATGGGTCGATAATTAGAGATAAGACTCTTGTCTCCTGTTTTGTAGAGGGGAAGGATTTGGGTAGTTTTAAACACATTAGGATAAACTCCTGTTGCTATTGAAAGGTTGACCAAGTGTGTAAGTGGAGCTGCAAGACCTGCAGAGGCCTTCTTCAAGATATAGTTGCACAGCCCAAAGGTGTCTTGGGTTTTGCCATTAGGCAGCTTACTGATAATCACTAGTAATTCATGTTTCGTACATGGTGCTAGAAAAAGACCTGATATTGTTCTACTGTGGGTTTGTTCAGGAGATGGGCCAGAAGCATGTAGAGATGTCTGATTAACGAAAAATTGATTAAAAGCATCAGCACGAGATTCGCTTGCTGCTGTCTCACCACGCATATTTATTATTTCTTTAGTATAGCCACCTTCTTCCTTTTTTGACAAATTATTTAATTAACAGCCTCCATACTTTTCTCAAGTTACTCTTACATTCATTTATTCTCTCCACATAATACCACCTTTTTGCATTACATACTAATCCGTTTAATGTATTTCTGTACTTTTTGTATGTCTTTCTCGCTTCAGGAGTTGTAGATTTACAAGCTTTCAGGTACAGTATTTCAGTGTTCGGTAGACTGAACGAGACCTTTCGTCATCCAAGGAGTTTCGGGAACACTTTTGATCCGACTTGTTCGTAGAGGAAAACACCGTTCTGTTAAGTGTTTAAGCAGGCTCGTGAGTGCATTTGCTGCCATATCTGCCGAAGACGCATGAGCTACAGCAGACCAATCATTCGATTTCAGGGATTCAGTGAAGTAATCAATGTTTTTTTGGGGAAAATTTCCGATACGTGAAAACACGATTAGACGCTGACTTAGTGGACCGGCCTGCCCTTGCTGGGACCATTGTGATGACTGTGTAGGGATCGGAAACATCAGATGTTATGATATGCGAGGTAAAAGATGTGTGAGGGTTAAAGAAAAGGAGTATATTGTCAATCAGTGTTGCATTATTTCTAGCTGAACAATACCGTGTGTTCTTGGGATACGGCTGAGATGCCTTATTGGGAATTAGCATTAACACAGTGCATTTTGATTTAATCATCAGGCAACATTTAGTTTTTAAGTAAATGAGCAAATGGGAGGTGGATTAATTGCCCTCCAATCACTTTCAACTGTTAAAAAGGGCATTAGCCCTTTCTATTTTCAATCGAATGAGTGCTTTTCGAAGTTCCTACGACAACTCCTTCAATACGATGTGCCCTGGTCTAAACAGAAAAAAAAATAATATATTTTACACACATAGATGTTTACTATAAAAATGTCAAGCCTTCCAATCACCTTTGACTATTAAAAAGTGCACTAGCCCTTTCAATTTCGAATCGAGTGAGCCCTTTTTGAGTTTATACGACAACTCCTTCAATACGATGTGCCCTGGTCAAAACAGAAAAAAAAATAATATATTGTACCCACATAGATGTTTACTATAAAAATGTCAAGCCTTCCAATCACCTTTGACTATTAAAAAGGGCACTAGCCCTTTCAATTTCGAATCGAGTGAGCCCTTTTTGAGTTTCTATGACAACACTTTCTAGAAAATCCCTATATGCCCCCAGGGCAAAACTTAAAACCCTTGCGCTGAGGGCTGTGAGGGGGTTGTCATCCTCAAAGACCTAATTTCCGAATCTTTTAACTACGTTAAACAAAACGGCTATCTTAAAATTTTGATTGGGTGTGTCTTGGGCAATAGTGGGTGTGAGAGGGGCGTTAGCTGCTCTTCAATCACTTTCAACAATTAAAAAGGGCACTAGCCCTTTTAATTTCCAATCGAGTGAGCCCTCTTGAAGTTTTTACGAAAACGATTTCAATAAGAGCCTTATATGCCCCCAGGGCATAATTTACAACCCTTGTTCTAACGGCTGGGGGGTGTCCTCCTCAAAGACCTAATTTCGAAACTTTCAACTACGTTAAGGAAAATAGCTATCTCAAAATTTTGCTTGGATGTGTTTGGGGAAATGGTCGGCGTGAGAGGAGGGTTAGTTGCCCTCCAATCACTTCCGACTATTAAAAAGGACACTAGCCCTTTGAATTTCCAATCGAATTAGCCATTTTTGAAGTTTCTACGACAACACTTTCTATAACAAGCTTATATAACCCGGCCATAACTTATAACCCTTGCCCTGAGGGCTGTGAGTGGCTTGTCATCCTCAAAGACATAATTTCCAGACCTTTCAGCTACGTTGAACAAAATGGCTATCTCTAAGTTTTGATTGGATGTGTTTTGGGGAAATGGTGGTCGTGAGAGGGGGGTTACTTGCCCTCCAATCACTTTTGACAATTAAAAAGGGCACTAGATGTTTCAATTTCCAATCGAATGAATCCTTTTTGAAGTTTCTGCGACAACGCTTTCTATAAAAAAAAAAAACTTTATATGCCCCCAGGGTATAACTTACAAGCCTTGCCCTGGGGGCTGTGGGGGGAGTGTCATCCTCAAAAACATATTTTCCGGACTTTTTAACTACGTCAAACAAAATGGCTATCTCAAAATTTTGATTGGTTGTGTTTGGGCAAATGGTGGGTTTTAGAGGGTGTTAGTTATCCTCCAATCACGTGACAATTGCCCTTTCGACAAATTAAAAAGGGCACAAGCCCTTTAATTTCCAATCGTATGAGCCCTTTTTGAAGTTTTTACAGTATTACTATCTAAAGAACTTTACATGTCCCCAGGGCATAACTTAAAACCCTTGCCCCGAGGGCTGTGAGGGGGTTGTCATCCTCAAAGACCTAATTTCTAAGACTTTTAACTACGTCAAACAAAATGGCTATCTAAAAATTTTCATTGGATGTGTTTGAAGAAAAAGGTCAGCGTGAATGGGGTTAGTTAGTTTCAATCACTTTCGACTATTAAAAAGGGCACTAGCCCTTTGAATTTCAAATTGAAAGAGCCCTTTTTCAAGTTTCTACGACAAAGCTTTCAATAAAAACCTACCCCTCCAGGGCATAACTTACAACTCTTGCCCTGAGGGCTGTGGGGGGATTGTCATCCCCAAAGACCTATTTCTAAAGGGCTTTAACTACTTTAATTTCGGGGCCTTTCAACTGACTTTGAACAAAATAGCTCTCTCAAAGTTTTAATTGGATGTGTTTGGATGAATGGTGGGCGTCCTATTAGTTGCCTTTCAATCCCTTTCGACTATTAAAAAAGGGCACTAGCCATTTCAATTTTTCGAAGTTTCTACACAAAGCTTTCAATAAAAACCTTATATGCCCCAGGGTATAACTTAAACCCTTGCCCCTGTGGGGGGGGGCTATCATCCTCAAAGAACTAATTTCAGAACTTTTAACTACGTGAACAAAATGGCTATCACATTGGATGTGTTTGGAAAAACAAAAAAAAAATTTTAAACAAGAAAAACGGTTAGTTTAATTTCTTTCGACAATTAAAAATACAAAAGCCATTTTAATTTCTAAATGAGCCCTTTTAAGTTTCAGTTACGACAAATCTATAAAACCTTTACATGCCCCCAACGGGGCAAAAAATAAAACCCTTGCCCCGAAAACAAAAAATTTGGGGGGTTACATCACATCCTCAAAGACATAAAGAGAAAGAAAAAAAAAAACAAACAAAATGGCTAAATAAAAATAGAAACAAATTGATTTGTTTGAAGAAAAGGTCAGCGTGAGAGGGGAGTTAGTTGCCCTTCCAATCACTTTGACTATTAAAAAGGGCACTAGCCCTTGGAATTTCCAATTGAAAGAGCCCTTTTTCAAGTTTCTACGACAAAGCTTTCAATAAAAACCTTATATGCCTCCAGGCATAACTTACAACTCTTACCCTGAGGGCTGTGGGGGGATTGTGTCATCCCCAAAGATATAATTTTGGGACCTTTCACTTTTTTGAACAAAATAGCTCTCTCAAAATTTTATTGGATGTGTTTGGATGAAATGGTGGGCGTGGAAGGGGGTTTTAGTTGCCTTTCAATCCCTTTCGACTATTAAAAAAGGGCACTAGCCATTTCAAATTTCCAATCAAATGAGCACTTTTTCGAAGTTTCTACGACAAAGCTTTCAAAAAAACCTTATATGCCCCAGGGTATAACTTACAACCCTTGCCCTGAGTACTGTGGGGGGGGCTATCATCCTCAAAGAACTAATTTCCAGTTTAAACTTTCAACTACGTTTTGTTTTTAATGGAAAAATGGCTATCTACAAAATTTTGATTGGATGTGTTTGGGGAAAAGGTGGGCGTGAGAGGGGGGTCGGTTGCCCCCAATCACTTTCGATTATTAAAAAGGGCACTAGCACTTTGAATTTCCAATCGAATAAGTCCTTTTTGAAGTTTCTACGACAAAGTTTTCTATAGAAACCTTATATGCTCCAGGGTATAGCTTAGAACCCTTGCCCTGAGGGCTCCTGGAGAGTGTCCTCCACAAAAACATAATTTCTATTTGGAAATCAACTACACTGAACAAAATGGCTATCTTAAAATTTTGATTGGATATGTTTAGGAAAATGGTGGAAGTGGAAGGGGTTTTAGTTGCCTTCCACTCACTTTCGACTACTAAAAAGGGCACTAGCCATTCCAATTTCCAATTGAATGAGCCCTTTTCAAGTTTCTACGAAAATTCCTTCGGTACGAAGTACCCTGGTCTAAAGGAAAAAAATAATAATAAATAATACATTGCGCCAACATCGTTAAATACTTAGGCAGCACGATTGTGCTGCCTATGATTATGGCACGTAATGACTTTTGACATTGTACGGCACCCATTTCAGCGCTCCTTCTAAATTTCAATTCACTGTCCATAGCCCATAAGGGTGACAGTAATGTGTTAGGCTTATTAATATACATTTGCTTTTAAAATATAAACAATTTTAATTCAAATATTTTAAAAGACAATCCATAAACAAATGTTGCAATTACCCATTACCATTCATAAATGGCTTCAGCATGGCCATATAATACTTCAATGTAAAGAGTAAGAGTTTAAGGAGGATACAGCTCTTCTCATAAACGGAATAATTTCGGGGCATTTTAAGTTTTAACACTACTCTTTACTTTTATATAAGCAAAGGGTTATATACTCTAGTATTTAATTTTATTTAATAAATTTAAATTACCTATTAAATCAACTGCATGCTGACAGAAAATTAGAATAGTGTCTATAGGAACATTAAAATAATTTATTTTTACAATCGTAATAAGAAAAACTAAAAATTAGAATCAGAAATTAGGCTAGTCTTGAGTTTCAAGGTCATATTTGAATATTAAACTTGTGTCTTTTGAATTATCTTCAATCCATTTGTCAAACCTGACATTCATCTCTGGCGTAAAATGATTTCTCCAACCACCTGTTCTTCCTTTTCTGATAAAACTGCCATCAGTTTGAAAGAATCCAAATTTCTGTAGCTCAGAGTTATTTACAGCTGGGTTTTCTTGAAGCTGTCAATAACTAGGTGGTGTTTGAGGATTTTATAATCTTCGTCATTGTAATGCTTCCCAAGAAAGGCTGATATTTTTTTAGCTGAGGAATTAAATCGAGATTTCATATCTTCGTAGAATAAGAACAAAAAGTTAGGATGTGTGACGCATGTTCCATGCTGCTTTAACTTGTGGCCAATAAGGTGAGAACATCACTTCATCGTTGATAAAAAGATTCATGAAATCTTCGAAAGATGCTTTTGTCTCTTGAAATTTCATAAGCTTATGATGGTAGTACCAGCTAACACATACATCCTTAGGATTCCTGGCTACATAAACTACTTTGCAAGTACTTAATAGTTTTGGGGGTAATAGATAGAAAGGCAGATGGGTTTTGACAAACCGAGGTGACGATATGGCTACAATTTCCTTAGGTGTTGCTACTGGCTTGAATAATGATTTATTCTTCTCTTCAGGCAAGATTTTATTCGGATTCTCCCACTTTTTGACGATTTCTTTTACACTGACAGTTTTACTGGTATTCTTTGTACCTCCCTGCATAATTGTTACTGCTTCTTCAGGTAGTAAGCCTGCCATCTCAAGAAAGAGGAATCGATCATTTAGGCTAACTTTAGCGTTTTCAAAGTCCAAAATATAAAGTCCAAAGTCCAAAGTCCAAAAAGCCACACTTGCTCCTGTGTCCATGTTGTCCCTGTAATAAAAAAGTGTCTAAACTAATCAAGTCTAAAAGGTTCACAAGAAATTTAACTGAAAGGAAAAGGAGAATTGGAGACTAGTATTGAATTAATATGATTAAACCAGGAAGTCAAAAACAATGAGAAAAGTAATGGGAATTAGTATGAATTTTCTCCCTCTATCGCCCTCTCTCTCTATCTTCCTCTCCCTCTTTCTGCCATTTACTGGACTCATGTCCATAGTTTTTCTAACTCCATTACATTTACTAACATTTAATCAGCCAATTAACTTTATTCCATTTACTAAAATGAAACAACCCTGCACTAATACACATTGATTTGAAGACAAAGTTCTTTATTTGACGATGTCGGATTTAAACTAAAAAGAACAAAAGTTATTTTGTGTGCTAGGAGCCCCCCCCCCTCCTCCTTGACCCCAAACATTCAGTCAAAGTCCTTTTTGTTTCATTGAAAGTATTCATGAGTGCAACAAATATAGTTATGGGTAATTGCCAGGGTTTTCGCTTCTTTTTTTCGTTGTTTTTTTTTTCAATTTTACCAGTTGCATTAAAACATTTTAACTTAACGGTTTATTTTTTTAATTTTATGCTCCCTGTGCAACTTAAATTGATTTTTCATTCTTTTTTTTTTTTTATCATTTTTAATAACATATCGCCCCTCAAAACCCACCTTTGGAATTAAAGTTTAACTTCTGTTGAACAATGCTTCAAGAAAAAGAGCTCATATGGTATAATTGTTTTTCGAAATAAACTGTAGCCTATGTGTCCAAAAACTATAGGTGCTCCACAAGGACCTGTTCTTGGTCTTGTATTATTCTTGATATTTATTAATGATCCTCCAAAGTATTCAAATAATTTTTGCTATAGAATAAATGAGCTAACGGTAAACCCACCTAAAGAAACAGTTTCACTTTTTGCTGATGACACAACAGTCATCAGCACAGCTAAGACAGCGGAGCTGCTGGAGATCTCCATGAAGGAATCAGCTGTGGGTAAATAAACTAAGGATTAACATGAATAAGTCTAACTTTATTATTTTCCCCGCGATCACCGACTTTTACCCATGGATCAAGGAATTAAATATGTCCAATGGCGTTATAAAACGGACTGTGTCTTTGAAATACCTTGGGATTGTAATAGATGAAACTTTATGTTTTAAGAAACATATAACTTTAACTAGTAAAATTCTGGCAAGAAATCTGGGTATAATGAAGAAACTCAAGAATTTTTTTCCTAAATTAGCCCTTCGCCATCATTATTTTTCTTTAATAAACCCGTATACTTTATTGTTCGAGTATTTGGTTCTCTACTTTTCCTTCTATTCTAAAATCAATAAGAGTTCAACTAAATCATGCATTAGGGATTGTAACCGGCATATCTTTTCGTAAGTCTGTTGGAGAAATTTACCCAACTTCAAAAATTTTGCCGGCTGCAGGCCTTCATGAATTTTATGTATTGTGGTTCATTTTTGGACTGCAGCGGGATAACCAACCTCGGTGTTTTGGCGATTTATTGTCCATTAGGTCTACTGTTCATTCTCGCGATACAAGGGGTAGTGTTGACTTCTATCTACCTAGAGGCATTTCTTCTCGTTCATGTTCTTAAGTTTTTTTATAAAGGTACACGGAAATGGAATAGTTTAACTAGTGATATTAAAATTATTAAAAACGCCAATATATTTAGAAAAAACCATTGAGGAACTAATATGAGCTTTGATTGACTTATTTATTTATTGTGGGGGTTTTGTTGATTTGATGTTTCCAGAGGAAAAACATAATATATGATTTCTTTTGCATTTATTGTTTAGTGTAATTGTATAAGTATTAATTGTATTAATTGTGTTAGTGGTGTCGGTGGCCAAGTGTTCTTTTTGTTTTAAGGATTTTTTTCTCTACCTCCCCCACGGTCAAGCTTTGCTTCTTAGGGGAAGTAGCAATAGCTTTTTGTTTATATCGTTTGTCAATACATCCTTCTCTTTCTCTCAAAATAAGCCAACATCAGTATAATAATTTGTCTTCACCCCCTAAAGACACTCACTAAATGCTTAGTTTGTAACCGTCTGAACATTTATTCAGTTCCCTCATGCACCTCTCATAGAAAGCATGGAAATGCAGGACTAAAAACAATTTTTTGTGCTTAGATACCCATCCCGCAGAAAAAAATCCATTGCCCAAAAACCTATAATATGGAGCGCAACTCTGTAATCCTTTGCATCCATTATTCTCATTGGATATATAGTCTATAGCAATGTTAAATTTTCTTATGAATTGCATGTATATTTTAGGACAAAAAGTAAGTAGAATCTGTCGTTCAGATTCTACGGTCACCCCATACCTTGGCACATTTCCAAAACCATTCTGGGGGAAATGAACTCTTACTTGATCTGTGTATTAGCACTAGCTGGATATACTAGGATTCTGGGTTCCCGTAACTGAACTCCACACTTTGGACTCTCTGTGTGAGTGGTCGCTCATCTGTCTTCATTTTTTTTTGTACATGCTCTGTGCTTGATTCGTGGCACGTATGTTATCAGTTATTTTGAACACAGATGAAATAATCAGACCATCTGAATATTAAGCCAACCCTTTTTCATATCAATAATAAAAAACAAGTTGTTTTAACTGAAAGTAAGGAACGACGTTAAAACTTAAAACGAACTGAAATTATTCCGTATATGAAAGGGGCTGTCCCCTCCTCAACGCCTTGCTCTTTAAGCTAAAGTTTTTTATTGTTTAATGCTGTGAAGTTTAAGCTATGGTTACTGTTTAAGCTGTGACGAAGTCAAACTTTAGCATAAAGAGCGAAGCGTTGAGGAGGGGACAGACTCTTTCCTATAAAGAATAATTTCTGTTCGTTTTAAGTTTTAAGGTCGTTCCTTACTTTCAGTTAAAAAACTTGTTTTTTTTTATAATTTAATTTTTGAACGCCTTTGAATTAATGCAGGCTTTGATTTTGGCTCACCGTACATGAATAATTGCAAGAAAATGTTCATATTAATTTTACTTTTATTTGGTTAAATGGCTTTCTTGAAACTTGTTTAATTTTATTTACGAACGTTTTTATTAGTAATAAATGTAGTAACTTGCGAGTTAACTTACGTAACGAACTTTTATATTCATATATTTTTGATACGTATATTAGGGGTTTCATTCCCTAGTCAATACCTTGCTCATTAAGCTAAAGTTCAAATTTTGTTCCAATTCTTTAAAACTTACTTACTTAGAACTTAGTTCCTCCTCAGCCATTGGTGGTGCATAGGGCGTCGACGAAGCCTCTTCACTCGTCCCGAAGCAATGCTGCAGCGGCAACATCTTCCCATTCAGGTACTAACGAGGTTTCAGCCGTCCTCCCACCTCCATCAAAAGTTCGCCACAAAGTGTCCTTTGGACGACCTCGTCTTCTTCTGTCGTCTGGTTTCCAGTCGTACGCTCTCCGAGGAAGGCGGACTTCTTTCATGCGGAGTACATGGTATAAATATGACCACCTCTTCTTCCTCAGAACAGCAGTAATGAGAGGCTGTCCTGTTCTATTCCGGACTTCAAAGTTACTGACTCTCTGTTGCCAAGTTATGTTTAAAATTCTCCTCAGGCACATATTTTCAAACACAGGAATTCTCTTTCGAGCTGCTGCCTCATTTCCAGCACTCACTATCGTAAAGGAGTATGGAGAGCACATGGCTACTGAAGAGACGTGGCTTCAGTCGCAAGGAATATTTGCTGCTTCTCCAAATGGGCTTAAGTCTATTGAAAGCTCCAGTTGACTGACCAATTCTGCGTTTAATCTCTGCCATTATTTCACCATCACAATCGATCGAGCTGCCATGGTGTTTCAAGTCCTTCACCTGTTCTAGACTTGTATTCTTGTGATGCAGAACAAGCGGTTAGCTTGTGATGCAGAACAAGCGGTTAGCTTGTGATGGACATGCTCTTTGATTTGTCAACGCTTATGCTTAGCCCGACATTTTCTGCATTTTCTGTAATTGCGTCAAGTAGCTGCTGCAACCTCTGTTTAGAATCTTCTAGCAAGACCACGTCATCCACGAAATCTAAATCACAGAGTTGTTTGCTGCTTACTTTTACGCCATATCCAGAGTTTCGTCTTAATCCATTATAATTAAAAAAGAAATGGGGAAAGTACGCATCCCTGACGCACACCAGACATTATCTTGAAAAATCTGGCTGTACCATTCTCGGCCTTAACGCAGCACTCGGTCTCTTCGTATAAGGATATTATCATACTCAGTAGTTTTTCTGGCACCCCATAATACTTAAGGACTCTCCACAAGCATTCTCGGTCAACTGAGTCAAACGCCTTTTCGAAGTCAATAAATAGTAGATATAACTTATTGCTCCACTCTTTTGATTTGTCGAAAAACGTTCTCAGTACAAATATCAAGTCAGAACACGATCTTTTGGTTCTAAAACCATTCTGCTCTTCTCGCAGATGTGGATCTAGTGCCTCCCGTATCCGGTACAATATAATGGAAGCCAATAGTTTGCACGGTACTGACAGAATGTTGATACGTCTCCAATTATCGCACGCCGTTCTGCCTCCCTTTTTGAAGATTTTCACCAATATCTCCTTGGTGTCCATTCACGTGGAACCTTCCCTGTATTCCAGATATTGGTGAAAACAATTGATCCACACAGAGAGGCATGTCTTTCTTGAATACTTTAGGATTTCCGCTGGGATTCCGTCTATGCCAGGATCTCGTCCGTTTTTCAGCTTTTTTGCTGCATACATGACCTTGGCAGAGCTTGGCGGGTCTGTATTTATGTCAAGTTGTAAAAAGGGGGGTATCAGGTACATTTTCTCGGTCACTGGGTCTCGGTCTATTTAATAATTTCTCGGAGTGGACATCCCACCTTTCGTCAATTATACCAGGATCTGATAAAATCACTCCATTCTCGTCTTTTACCAGGGTGATTCTGCTGCTCTATTTTCCGACCATCTCATTATTCAGCCGGTAAACAGTTTTAGAATCACCCTTTTTTAGCAGCTTCCTCTGCTAGCGGAGTTTTATTTTCGAGGAAAAGTCTTTTATCCTTCCTAGCTCTCTTTTTAATTTCTTTGTCCTTCTTCTTGTAGAGAAGCTGTGAAGCTGACATTGCACGCCCTTTGGCAGCAGTCATTAGGGTCTGCTTAAGTACCTTACGCTCATCAATCAACTTCCATGTGGTGTCAGAGATACACTTTTCCTTTGGTTTCTTTCTGAACCCCAGCTTTTCTTAAGCAACCGTAGTGTATACATTTTTTACGGTGTCCCATTTCATTTCAATGCTTTCTGGTACGCTGGTTTCTACTGCTAGAGCATCAAACTTATTTTGTAGAGTTATACAAAACTTTCTACCAACCTTAGGGTCATGCAGTTTATCCGTATCGTAAGATTTCTTTAGGTTTGAACTGGGCTTCTGAGGGGCACGAAATTTGATCTGCACGTGAGCAACCATAAGCGTATGATCGGACTGTGCGTCAGCTTCTCTGTACCAACGTACACCTAAAAGGCTTGTGCACCACCTGCGGGAGATCAGACAATTGTCTATCTGATTCCGAGTTAAGCCGTCTGGTGACGTCCACGTGTACTTTTGCACTGTTTTGTGGTCAAAAAAAGTTCCAACAACGACAAGGTCATTACTTAGGCATAGTATAGTAGTAACGCGCCATTTTCATTTATTCTGCCAAGTCCATGCTGACTGGAAATTCAGGACAATACTAGCGATCACTTCCCACTTTTGCATTTAAGTCACCAAGAACACACAGTACATCATTCTTGGGGATGTCTTTAGCAACAGCCTGTAATGTTTCGCAGAAAATGTTCTTGGCATCCTCATCCGCCTCATTTGTAGGCGCATAGCACACGATCACTGAGAACTTCGTGTGCTCTGTAATGAATCGGGCTAACATTATCCTGTCATGCACAGGCGTCCATTTGAGAAGAGATCGATGAGCTTCGGGGGACAACAGTATTCCTACCCCTGATGTATGATTGGTGTCATTGCCACTGTAGAATAACACTAATCCATACTCTAGGCTCTCATGGCCAATACCTTTCCACCGAATTTCACTTAGGGCCAGTATGTCGATTTTGTACCGTTTCATCTCTCTGGAAACTTGCTCCGTCTTTGATAACTGGTCTCACGTTCCAGAATCAAATTTTCGTTGTTTTTTTCGCAGTCAAGAATCGTGTCTGGGGGCGCGCTGGGTTCGTTATCAGGGAAGAAGATGGTTCATCCGAGCTATTGTCGAAGTTTCCATTGCTGGGTGTTTTTTTACAGGGACAGGTAGCAAACTTGTCGCCCAACCCTCCTCCTTCATCCTGCCTTGGGACAGGCTGTCACGTCAATGAAGCCGATAGCAGGCGGAGTTAGGCGGAGTAATGACCCCTTAATCACAAAGGCCGTTAATTAAATAAATAGCTCTTATGAAAGTACTAAAAAATATTTGGCTTAAAGAGTGAGGTATTGACTAGAGGGTGAACCCAATCATATACGTAATATTTTCTGTTCGTTTTAAGTTTTGATATTGCTCCTTACTTTCAGTTGAAAAATTGTTTTCTTTATTTAATTTCTGATCTTTTTTTTAAATAAGGGTAGGAAATCCGGCGCCCCTTCAGAGCAATGTCCCTTTCCCCATGAAACTTCCTTCATGGAAAGATACTCCCACAAAAACCCCGACCCACACTCTGCCCCCACTACCAGAAAAAAAATCCTCCCTGAAAACGTCTGTATACTTCCCAATAACCAATACTATATGTTAACATTGGGTAAAGTTCACAACTTTCAGCCCTCCCCCCGGGGACTTCGGGGCATTAAGTCATCCTAAAAGACATAGTTATCATATTTTCGACCATGCTGAACAAAATGGCTATCTCAAAATTTGGATCGGGTGACTTTGGGAACAAATATGCGTGGAAGGGGGCCCTCCATTTTTTTGGTCACTTAAAAAGGGCACTAGAACTTTAAATTTACGTTCCAGTGAGCCCTCCCACGATATTCTAGGACCACTGGGTCGATACGATCACCCCTGGGAAAAAAATAAACACGCATCCGTGATCTTTCTTCTGGCAAAAAATGCAAAATTCCACATTTTTGTAGATAGGAGCTTGAAACCTCTACAGTAGGGTTCTCTGATATGCTGAAAATGATGGTGTAATTTTCATTAAGGTTCTATAACTTTTAGGGGGTCTTTCCCCTTTTTTATAAAATCAGCCAAATTTTCTTAGGCACGTAACTTTTGATGGGTAGGACTAAACTTGATGAAACTTATATATTTGAAATCAGCATTAAAATTTTATTCTTTTGATGCATCTATTGGTATCGAAATCCCGTTTTTTAAAGTTTCGGTTACCATTGAGCCGGGTTGCTCCTTACTTACAGTTTGTTACCACGAACTGTTTGATTTTAGGGTTGAAATGACCTCTTGGGATTAAACTTTCTGTGAGACTAACCCTTGCGGCAAATATCATTTATATTCAATTCTGAACATCATTTTTTTTTTACAAACGAGGATTCCCCACCCCAAGTTTAAAGGGTTTTAGATGCTACGAAGGTCAACATTACTGGCCAAGCATCGATTTGGATTATG
>CM051270.1:26653681-26674938 GCA_027921565.1 Artemia sinica | reverse complement strand
AATTTATGTTCGCCCTAAGTTTTAATGTCGCTCCTTACTTTCACTTAAAAAAAACTTGTTTTTGTTTATTTAATATATTCAAGCTCAAGGGCAATGGGAATGGAATAAAAGTTTTTTTTTTACAATTTCTTAAGAATGGAAAAGCTGAATGATGTGCATTCACCTGAAACAATAGTATTTTCGGTTGAAATGTTTTAAAAGACAATATTTGATTGAAAGAGTAAGAATAGATGGCAGGATAGCCCTTATCACATTTAGCATAGCCCTGATTATACTATGAAAAGCAAACATGAATTAAGTAAAAGAAAACTTATCAATTAAATCTAAGAGCGACATTCAAACCTAAAACGAACTGAAATTATTCCGTATATAAACGAATGCTGCTTTCCTTGTCTCCCATTTGCAGTGGTAAAGTTTGAATATTTGTCCTTAATGCTTTTCGAACTACTGCTCAAGCACAAGCGTAATTGAAATTCAAGAAATTTTTTTTTGGCATCTTTTGGTACAGTTGTTGCACTCATAAATGCTTTTAGCAGAGCACTATAAAACTTTAACGTAAAAAGCAGGAGGCTGAGGAGGGTCCAGTCTCTCTTATATGCGAAAAAATTTTCTGTTCATTTTAAGTTTTAATGTCGCTCTTTACTTTCATTCGAAAAAAAATAGATAGAACTGTGTAAAGATTGGGAAATGGAGGATGGCTGATGCATAAAACCGCATGTCAAAATACAAAGATCCAACAATTAAATCGAATGAGCTCTTGCTACAACATTTATTTTGTCATAAGTAGAAAAGCACTAAAATAGTTTTTAAGGGGATGCATCCCTTCCTTCAGATTTATTTTAAGATTTTAAGTCGCAGCTTTCATTAATTTTTTTTAATTTTAAAATCTGCCATCAAGAAACTACTTCTTTCAGGATAAGGGTATTGAGTCGGATCAAAGCAATTTATTCAGATTCACACTTTTCTACGAAGCTGTTTTTCCTAAAACTATTTTTCATATGCGAATGTAATAGGTCTTGCAGTGATCTTTATAATGTACTCTTGTTTCAATACTACTTTGTCATAAGAAGAGTGGTGGTAAAATCACATTTAATGGGAAAGCATCCCTTCCATCAGAAATATTTCAAGATTTCAATTTGCAGCCTTCAGAAGTATTTCAAATATGAAATTGACCAGAAACAAGAAGTAAATCTTGTTTCAAAGGCTTTTTGAGACTCCAAAACATTTATACTTCAAAGTAAAATGCCCTAAAATCAGATAAGGCAAGCTATAAAAGCCGAAGAAGCTGGGATAGGTACCTATGGAGACAAAATATATTCAGGACAATGTCTTACAGAAACAAAACCATTTTCAGTTAGACTTGTGTAATATTATGGTTTGGCAAAGATAATAATTCATTCTAACCAAAAATAATCAAATATATTAGTACATTTTTCTTAAGCTTTAATAGACAGGATTACTTCAGACAAAATATTTTCAATGCTCTAATGGTCCTCAATCTTGCATCCTTCACCTGCAGTTGTAAGGCTACGACTCACCGCTGACTCAACTGTTTCTGTGAATGAAATACCTGTATTTAATTTTTATTGTGAACATGTTTTTCTTCTTTCTTTGTTTCATTTTGTACTCCGCTTTTTTTTTCTCCATTTCTCCATTGTAAGCGGGCATAAATAAATATATATAGTATGTGTACTTTGGCAAAGATAATAATACCTTCTAATTTAAAATAATAAAGGACATAATTGTATTCTTTTGAAGCTTTAATAGACAGGTTTACTTCCGTTATTATACTTTCCATGCTCTACTTGTCTTGGATCTTTGATCCCTCCCTTTCAGTTTAGCTGCTTTAAAACCTTTTCTTAAAACTTGTTTCCACCCCACTCAAAGTTGAGGACGTTTGGCCTCAACTGGATTGCCAAATAGCCGAACTTTTTGAATCGATCATTTGTAGAATGCGACTTAATCATCTGTAAAACATGGCTTAGCCGTCCTAATCTTGTTTTCATTATTACAAAGACTGTTGACTCAAACCAGATTTTTCGTGTAGATGATAGTATTATTTAAACAAAATTAGCAATAAAAAACTGACAAGAAATATTTTTTTAAAAATAAGTGGGTGGAAACCTCACCAAGTTGCATGGTTACGCTCTAGGGACACTCCAATGGATCCAGCTCAGTTCTTTGATATACATAATATTGCCCATTAGTGACCAAATGATAAATATTGCTTAAGCCTTATGATGTAAGCATTTCCAAGTTTTCCTTTAGTTTATCACCTTTATTTTCAGCTTTTAAAAATAATTTTATACATCAATAAAGGATATCTTCGTCAATAGCTTTTTGGCTCGTTTTCCTTAATTACAGAAGTTGCCTATATCAATGCAGAATGTATTTATTGTAGTATTTATGACTGATTTAGTCGTTTTAGGCAGGTTTTTAGTTCATAAGCTTATATACAGGATACAGGGAACAGCGGCATAACAAAGTACGTATTTGAAAGGTCAGATTCTCTCCAAACTGAAGAATATCAAGTAATAGGTACTTTCAAGGTCACCCAGCCGCCAAAGACGGCCTTTTATAGGCAAGGATAGATAACCATAACACCAAAGTAGGCTGGAGTCGTGGAAACCACCAAGTCGGGCCACATGATTGAACCAAAACTGGTTGAGAATGGCTATCTTTGTACCTTGTACCAAGATGTAGAAATAATAGTTTCGATCTATGTGGCTTCCCAAAAAAATAATAATCCAACTTACTAATTGTGTCCAGTAATAGCTACTATAAAAAGAAGCTTATAATTTTTGGCAATTTATTGGCAGGTAGTCAAAGCAAATGCTTCATACTGGGTGGAAGAGGACGAGGAGCTTTTGAACAATCGGCTTCTGATGGCTTAACCCCGTAACACGCTTATAGAAGTATCAATAGTGGCAGGAGATTTCTTAGTATATTCTATATCTAAGTTTTTGCTTTTAAAAACTTTAGTTTGTTTAAAAGAAAGATACAAATATTCTGTACATTGTCAAGAATATTTTATCGCTTTCCTGGATTCAGTTGCGATTATTCCAAATGCTTTTTCATGATATTACAATCGACAGTTCGGCAGTCCAGAGGAAGTGTGAATTCTCTTAAAAGGTGGTTGCAAGCAACTATTTGGCTTCAAATTTATCAAAAACTTAAACTAAGGTGTTTGGGCACCGGATGAAATCCTAATAAAAGAGCTTATGTTTGGTAAAAAGAAGATAATAGGGGTTAAGTCATTAAGGTATTTTGCGATGATTGGTGATGAGATGTAGTATTTTCGCAAACATTCCAATTATTTGCGTCTCAAACTTTATCGAAATACGAGCTTGCCCTTATGGACTGAAATAAGTCTTATCTAAGTTTGTTATTAAGTTTGACTTTCTCACAACTCTATTTTTTTTTTAACAATGAAAAACTTTAGCGTAAAGAGCGTAAAGCGTAAAACTTTAGCGTTAACTTTAGCGTATCCTATAGTATTTATTTTTACATTTTTTTAGTTCTTTTAGTTTTTTTTTCCTCGTGTTTAAGGGGTTGAGTTATTATAGCAGGGTAAGATGAAGGTTAAAACAATAATTTGAAAATATGAAGTTGGAGGCGACTGTAAAAGGGTTGCCTTATGATGGAAGGGCACAGAGATAACAGGCTGGGACTAAGAAGTACGAGTAATTACTTCCCATGGACTTGACATGGTGCCAATACTATAGTACATGATACCAGTTCACCCATTGTGATCAAGAACGCGTCCATTAGGCGTACATTAGAAGGTTTTCTCAAAAACTTTGCCTATATTATTGGTGTATAGCACCTTTATTATCCCTAGCCCCTCAAAAGATGAAAAGAAGAATTAAAGGAAATAAAGTATTTGTTTTTATAATTTATTTCTTTTTTCGTTTTTATATTTTATATTTTACTATGCAATATTTTACACTATATATTCTACATATATTTTGGAATATAGATAAAATAGTTTCAGATCCATTTCTTTTCTTCATTCGTTTATTTGTCTTAATTTTCTTTTGGCTGATCAATTTTACTTAGGGAAAGAATTTTCTTGGGAAAATTGTCTGGGAAATTTTCTATTGGGGAAATTTTTCGCGGAGATTTTTCTCGGGAGGATTTTCTTTGTGGGGAGGTTTCCAGGGGGATTTTTTGCAGGCGTGGAATTTTCTGGGAGTAATTTTACGCGGGAAAGATTTTCCGTTGAGGGAGTTTTCCAGGGGGAACATTCAGGACCCCATCGAGAAAAGGAGGTAAGAATTCTTGGTTCCTCCAATCCTTGCCCTACAAAGCTTCAAATTTTACATGAAACCCAGAAATTCTTTTTTTTTCTTGACATGTTTAATCTCAATCAATTCAAAGGCTTACAACAAAATGACATATTGAGATCCATCCTCCAAAAAATATTTCTTTGATAAGGCTATTGCTGTGGTCATCCTTACGTCTGTCTACATTCGCTCCTAGAAGCTTTATCTTCTCCTACTAGAACCAGATAGGGCTAGATTTTTCAAACAGGCAATAGGCTCCTCATGCTGAAAAAAAATGTTCTGGCTAAGATAATTTCAAATTCAGAGAGTTATTCGTCAATTAAAAAATGTGTTTTGAAGATAATTCCTTGTCATGATACAATCACATACGAATGATAGACCTAGTTTTAATTTTGTATTAAATCCTAATAGCGCTTGATGGTCATAGATTTTTTTCTCTCCTATTCCCTTTTTTCGCTTTTTCTTGTGTTGCTTAATTTCTAAATTTATTTATTTTTGTCTGAAAGGTCTGTAATACTTTATGTCGCTCTCCAGTTACTTCTGTATTAATCTAACACATCAGGCTTTGCTCTCCTTTGACTGGAGTTACGATATCGTCATAACTATTTGTAACAATGAAAGTTTGCTTTGCCTACCTCACTAATAGACCATACTTAAAGCCTATGTTAAAAAAGAAACCAATTGCTAATTTTAACTTGCTCTGCAAGAAACAAGTTTTTTAACTGAGAGTAAGGAGCGACGTTAAAACTTAAAACGAACAGAAATTATTCCGTATATGAAAGGGGCTGTCCCCTCCTCAACGCCTCGCTCTTTACGCTAAAGTTTTTTATTGTTTAAAAAAAATAAAGTTGTGGGAAAGTCAACTTCAGCGTAAAGAACGAGTCGTTGAGGAGGGGACAGCCCCTTTTATATACGGAATAATTTCTGTTCGTTTTAAGTTTTAACGTCGCTCCTTAATTTCAGTTAAAAAAAAAACTTGTTTTTTATTTAATTTTTGAACGTTTTTGAAAAAATGCAGGTTTTTGTTCTTGGCTCACCGTACACGATAATCAACACCAAATTTGTATATAAATTTTACTTTTATTTGGTTAAATGACTTTCTCGAACGTTGTTTAATTTTATTTACGAACGTTTTTATTAGTAATAAATATGCGTAACTTACGAATTAACCTACGTAACGAATTTCTATGTTCATATATTTTTTAATACATACATTAGGGAGTTCAGCCCCTAGTCAATACCTCGCTCTTTACGCTAAAATTCATATTTTGTTCCAATTCATTAAAAATGACCCCTAAATCACAAAGGCCGTTAATTAGAATAAATAGCTCTTATGAAAGTACTAAAAAAATCTTTGGCTTAAAGAGCGAGGTATTGACTAGGGGGCGAACCCGATCATATAAGTAATATTTTCTGTTCGTTTTAAGTTTTGATGTTGCTCCTTACTTTCAGTTGAAAAACTTGTCTTTTTTTTTAATTTCTGATCTTTTTTTGAAATAATGCTGGGAATCTGGCGCCCCCTTCATAGTAATGTCCCTTCCCACATGAAAACTTCCTCCATGTAAATATCCTCCCACATAACCTCCGACCCATCCCCCACCCACTACCAGAAAAAATCCCCCTGAAGACGTCTGTATACTTCCCAATAACCAATACTATATGTTGACATTGGGTAAAGTTCATAACATTCAGCCCTCCCCCTGGGGACTTTGGGGGGTTAAGTCATCCTAAAAGACATAGTTATCATATTTTCGATCATGCTGAACAAAATGGCTATCTCAAAGTTTTGATCGGGTGACTTTGGGGAAAAAATGAGCGTGGGAGGGGGCCTAGATACCCTCCATTTTTTGGTCAATTAAAAAGGGCACTAGAACTTTTAATTTTCGTTCCAATGAGCCCTCCCACGATATTGTAGGACAACTGGGTCGATACGATCACCCCTGGGAAAAACAAACAAACAAAAACAAATAAACACGCATACGTGATCTTTCTTCCGGCAAAAAATACAAAATTCTACATTTTTCCAGATAGGAGCTTGAAACCTCTACAGTAGGGTACTCTGATACGCTGAATCTGATGGCGTGATTTTCATTAAGTTTCCATAATTCTTAGGGGTTTTTCCCCCTTTTTTTGAAAATCAGCCAAATATTCTCAGGCGCTTAACTTTTGATGAGTAGGACTAAACTTGATGAAACTTATATATTTGAAATCAACAATAAAATTTGATTCTTTTTATGTATCTATTAGTATCAAAATCCCGTTTTTTAGAGTTTCGGTTACTATTGAGCCGGGTCGCTCCTGACTTACAGTTCGTTACCACGAACTGTTTGAAACTAGGTATGGCTCAAATAATCTAGCAATATAAAACAACTTTACACGCTTGCGTTACATAGTGTAGGTCTTTCCTTAACAAGGACCTTATACTCAGAGAGTCAGAGTCTGTTCAGTGTTTGGCCTTTGGCAACCTCAGAATTTTACGGTTAACGGATCGAACATTTTCTTAATATTCATTGTTTAAAATTAAGAAAACTAAACAAGAGCAATAATTTGATTTTAAAAACTACCGTTTTTTCTTCTGGAAGCGCTTTAAGTTAAAACCTATTATGTAAAAATCAACTTGAGTTTCTGTTGAAATTACGTATTAAATATAGTTTTCACGTATTACCTCTCTTAAACTTTATTATGAAATACTTGGAACCTTGTCGCAGAGACATGAGTCCCGAGCTGTATATTATCACCAGCATTCAGTTATTTATGAAGTATCTGAGTAACATCGTGCTTTTTTTGGCAGCATATAAGGTTCACTCACCTAGTGTTAGGATCAAGAAAACTTGTGCAAAAGTGCCAATTACTTATAAATAGGTTTTTGTTCCTTGATTCCTTACACAGAATTTCATACATATAATGTTTTCCAGCTCTTCAAAAAAAAGTTCGATTCTGCTCTTTTGGATTATAACATATTTCCTTTATATGCAGATTTAGATAGGAATTTTGAAAGTGGTAACAAAGGCATAGCTTATCAAAACATCGAAAAAGAATAAAAATGTGTTGGTTCTCGAAAACAAAGCATCTGTTCCTTATTAAAAAAATGGTTTTTCAGAGAACTTGTCTTGTATATTTCTCTAAGATTATATACAAGTTTTGAGATTCAGACAATGGCGATTTCTATCCTGTACTTTTTATTTCAATTCGATTTCATTTTTCGAGGGTTTTCAGGCTCTATCCTTAAATTCTCAACAACTTGTTTTAATAGTTAGTTACTGTTCTCTTAAATCTATTAGTAGTTATTATTTCAGAACCAACATTCGTTGAAAAATGTTTCTGGCTAAAAAGATGTTGGCTAGAAACATCTTTTAAGATTCTGCTTAATGTGGTCCATGGTTAGGTATTTACTAGGTTAGAGATAAGGCAGCAGCCATGGAATTTTTCCAAGAAAAGAATTTTTGACATATCTTAATTTAGATCTTTTACACTGTACCTAGAAGAACTTTCAGACCTAAACAGACCAAGAGGTCTCCTTATCAAAAATTTGTGCAAACTGTGATTTGACCGCTTTGATGGTTTTTGTTTTCCACATATAGAACAAAATCTCATTTAAATGAAAAAATAAGTATGATTATTTATTGCATTGTATATTGTCGACTTGCAAACAGCCTATTTTATCCAACATCGATTTATTGCTAAGAATAAATTTCCATCCATATTGACGTTTGAGTTAAAGTAAGGCTTCGCATTTTCATATTATTTAACGCCTGCGTTACCGCTTCAGCAACTTATTTCTTAAGAAACCCTATATAACTAGTTGTACGAGTTGTGTGTAATATGGACCCTAATTATACTGGACATTTTCTGGATTTATCTCAAGGGGTGCAAGGTCATGGACGATCGTCTTACCGAATCAGTGATCTGTTGAACTTACCTACTACAAGCAGACAGATCCCACCCACTGGGCAATTTGAGCTAGACTACCATTACTTCTACCCACATGGGTCACATAATGAGCCACATTTCACTTTCCATTATGATCCAAGCTCGTTATTAAACCCTCAGATGTCTCTTCCAGCACACTGTACCGGTCTAACTATGAATTCGGAGAAAATTGAAGGTAAGCTTAATTTGATTATTTCATTAGCTCTAAATCTTATTAGAAGGTCTGACAATGACAGTTCATAATTTGATAAAATGTTTTCAGAAAGCTCAAATAAATTCGACTAAGAAAATACTAGAGGGACATGCAAGCGTGTTCTGTAGAAACTTGATTGGTTACGATTTTTGTTAGCACAAAAGCTCTTAACGTTGATACAAAAAAGGAGTAAAATCATCCTTAGATTCGAAATAAATTAAGTTAAACAAATTATAAAATATTTTAAACCCTATGATATGGAAAACACACAAAAAAGAAGATTTATTCGTATATCAAATGATGCTAAATCAGTGAAGTTTCTTGGAGTTGTACTGGAGGAGTGCCTCAGCTTTAAGAATTATGTCCGTCACATTTCTGCCAACATTGCTCGTAGCATCGGGACGATAAGAAAACTTAAGCATATTTTTCCGGATAATATCCTAAGGACACTTTATTTCTCTCTTGTGTATACACAGCTAGTCTACTGTTTTACTGTATGGTCTTCTACGTTCGCAGTTCATTTTCATCCATTGAGAGTGCTACAAAATAAAGTGGTTAGAGTGCTGATGGGTGTTGATTAAATTTTTGAGTGAGGTCCAGGTATGTTTACTAAAGATATTGCCCATTTTTGGTATGGTGAAATTTTTTAATGCTCTATTTGTGTTTAAGTACAAAATTATTTGTTGCCAAAGTGCTTCAGTGATCTTTTTTTTTTACCGGTTTCTAGTGTTGACGAGCATAATACAAGGAGTTCAAGTCAGTATAAGAGTCCTTGAGTAATTACTACACGATCAAAATTTTCTGTGCGCCATGTTTGTCCTAGTGCCTGGAATACTTTGCCATATAATTTTGTACAGGAAACAAACCCGAGTAAGTTCAGAAGTTTGCTGAAAGACCATTGTTTGAGGGTTTATGAGAAGGATGGGTGATGAGTTCTCTGGTTTCTTTATTTATTCAAATAGTTTAAACAAATTGTTGGATTTTTTTTTTTTGGTTTGATGGATTGATAATGGGAGGTACCAAATAGTGTTTTATTTGATTTTTCTTGTCGTTTCTTGTTTTGTTTTTGCTGTTTAATTGTCGTCACCTTTCATAAGCTAATTTATATATAGGCCTAGTGGGGTGAGGATTTATCTAAACAAGCTTTGCTTCAGGCTTTGTTATGTTTATTGTTATTGAATAAACCCTTTCTTTATTCAAAAAAAAAAAAAAAAAATGAGACCCAACAAACTTTATAAAGTGAATCTGAGCAAAGCGAGGCCTCACTGGAAAAATGCGCCGAATAACTATGAAACAATTTAAACTGCGGATAGCTAGACCAATTTACAGTTGATTTGCGGAACATTTTTGTTCTGACTGGCCCTCTTGGGACGCCAAAGGCTCTGTAATTGCAGTACTATCCCCTCAATTAGCTTCTTGATAATTTGTTCAACCCTCCTGAAATATCAAGTTTTTTGTGATTTCCACAGTAATTCCTAGATTTTCTTACAGTTCATTTGTTATTTTTACCTCCTTTTGACTTACATCACCCCCTAGAAGTGTTTCCCCCAACCCCAAAATTAATTCTTGAAGGCAAACCTGGGTATATCCGAGGAAATGAAAGAGCAAACGGAATCAACCCCATTCTTGTTACACACTCCTTCCTGAATATTTTGGAGAAAGGAGGAATGGCATGTAAATTGTTTGGCTGAAAGTGAGTCTTTTTTGGGATTAACTAAAATGAAAAAAGCTTTTCAGTTCGAACAAACGAACTGACTATGTTTGTTTAAAATGTACAGAAATTATTGCGTAAATGAGGGGGTTGCTCCTTTCTCAACACCTTGCTCCTCACGCTGAAGTTTTTTGGTACTTTAAAAAAACTTCAATTGTTTTAATTTAACAACCCTTGTGTTTCAGGAGGCGTTATTAAAGAAATAGGACAACATTCAAACTTTAGCGCAAAAGAGAGGTGTTGAGAAGGGGGAAATTCCTCTCATATATGCAATAATTTCTGTTTGTTTTAAGTTTTAATGTTGCTCCTTACTTTGAGTTGAGAAACTTGACTTTTTTTTTATTTCTGATTTTTTTTTGTTTTAAATAATGTCAGAAAATCTGACTTCCCATCCATGGAAACCCCCCCCCCCCCACGGGAGAATCCTCTAGACAATTAAATTCCAGGGAATTTTTACCCCTGGCCTTACCATCCTGACCCTGGTCTTACCATCTTCACACGTAAAGTTAAGTCGGCAAAAAGAGTGTAAGACAAATAAAAAGAGATTCGTATAAGAATTCTGGAAAATTCTTCCAGTGTGCAATTTTCTCTACCCCCGAAAAACTCCCTTTGTCTTGGAAAATTTTCCCCATGGAAATCCTCCCAGTAGTATATTCACCAAAAAAAAAAAAAAATGTAAAAATGTTTATACTTAAAAAAGCAACAATAAATAACACATATCCACGATCTTTCTTCTGGTAAAAAAAAAAATTCCATATTTTTGCAGATATGAGCTCGAAACCTCTAAATTACGGTTCTCTGATAAGCTAAATCGGATGGTGTGATTTTCATAAACATTCTTTGACTTTACAGGGGGTGTTTCCCCCCTTTTTGGAAAGCCAGGCAAATTTTATCAGGTTTTTTTAACCCTTTGATGGGTAACATTAAACTTAATGAATCTTATATATTTGGAATCATAGGTAGCGCGCTAGCGCTGCCTAAGTAAAGAACGATGTGAGCACAATGTGTTGTTTATTTTTGGTTCTCCATACCCGGGCACTTCGTATCGAAGGATTGGTCGTAGAAACTTCGAAAAGACTCATTCGATTGGAAATTGGAGTGGCTAGGGCCCTTTTTAATAGTCCGAAAGTGATTGGAGGGCAACTAGCCCCCCCCCCACGCCCATCATTCCCCCCAAACACATCCAATCATAATTTTCAGATAGCCATATTGTTCAGCATAGCTGATTTTCAGAGAGAAAATATGTTTTTGAGGAGGACGCTCCCCAACAACCCTCGGGGCAAGGGTTTTAAGTTATGCCCTGGGGATATATAAGGTTTTTATATAAGGCGTTGTCGTAGATACTTCAAAAGAGGCTCATTCAATTGGAAATTCAAAGGACTAGTACCATTTCTAATAGTCGAAAGTGATTGGAGGCCAACTAAACCCCCCTACCCCAAGCCCATCATTCCCCCAAACACATCCAATCAAAATTTTGAGATAGCCATTTTTTTCAGCATAGTTGATTTCCAGATAGAAAATATGTTTTTTAGGAGGACACTCCCCCACAACCCTCAGGGCAAGGGTTTTAATTTATGCCCTGGGGGAATATAAGAATTTTATAGAAGGCGTTGTAGAAACTTAAAAAAATGCTCGTTCGATTGGAAATTCAAAGAGCTAGTGCCCTTTTAATAGTCAAAAGTGATTGGAGGGCAACTAGCCTGCCCCCCCCACGCCCATCATTTCTCCAAGCACATCCAATAAAAATTTTGAGATAGCCATTTTGTTCAGCATAGTTGATTTCCAGATAGAAAATATGTTTTTTAGGAGGACACTCCCCCACAACCCTCAGGGCAAGGGTTTTAATTTATGCCCTGGGGGAATATAAGAATTTTATAGAAGGCGTTGTAGAAACTTAAAAAAATGCTCGTTCGATTGGAAATTCAAAGAGCTAGTGCCCTTTTAATAGTCGAAAGTGATTGGAGTGCCACTAGCCTCCCCCCCCCCACGCCCATCATTTCTCCAAGCACATCCAATAAAAATTTTGAGATAGCCATTTTGTTCAGCATAATTGATTTCCAGATAGAAAACATATTTTTGAGGAGGACACTCCCCCCACAACCCTCAGGGCAAGGATTATAAGTTATGCCCTGGGGGCATATAAGGTTTTTATTGAAATCTTTGTCATAGAAACTTGAAAAAGGGCTCATTCAATTTGAAATTCAAAGGGCTAGTACCCTTTTTAATAGTTGAAAGGGATTTGAGGGCAACTACATCCCTCTTGCGCCCACCTTTTCCCCAAACACATCAAATCAAAATTTTTAGATAGCCATTTTATTCAACGTAGGTTTTGGAAATTAGGTCTTTAAGGATGACAACCCCTCCCCCCACAGCCCTTACGGCAAGGGTTGTAAGTTATACCCTGGGTGCATATAAATTTTTTATTGAAAGCCTTGACGTAGAAACTTCAAAAGGGCTCATTCAATTGGAAATTGAAAGGGCTAGTGCCTTTTTTATAGTTGAAAGTGATTGGACAGCGACAATACCCCTCTCACGCCCACCATTTTCCCAAACACATCGAATTAATATTTTGAGATATCCATTTTGTTTAACGTAGTTGAAAGTTCTGGAAATTAGGTCTTTTAGGATGATAACCCCTTAAGAGCCCTCAGTGCAAGGGATGTAAGTTATGCCCTGGGGCTTATATTGTTTCTATTGAAAGTGCTGCCGTAGAAACTTCAAAAGAGCTCATTCAATTGGAAATTGAAAGGGCTAGCGACTTTTTCAATAGTTGAAAGTGATTGGATCTAATGCCCCTCTCACGCCCACCATTTTCCAAAACACATCCATTCAAAATGTTGAGATATCCATTTTGTTCAACGTAGTTGAACGTTCTGGAAATTAGGTCTTTTAGGATGATAACCCCCTCAGAGCCCTCAGTGCAAGAGTTTGTAAGTTATGCCCTGGGGGCATATAAGGTTTATATAGAAAGTTGTTGCATAAATTATAGGCAGCGTGATCGCGTTGCCTAAGTAAAGAACTGGGTCACTCGAGAACGAGACAAGAAACGGGGACTAAGTAAAGAGGAGGACATCCCCCCACAGTCCTCAGGGAAAGGGTTTTAAGCTATGCCCTGGGGTATATAAGAACGATGTTGGCACAATGTATTATTTATTATTTTTTTCCTTTGGAGCAGGGCACTTCGTATCGAAGAAGTTGTTATAGAAACTTCGAAGAAACTTCGAAGATTGGAAGTGGACTAACACCCCTTCCACGCCCACCACTTTCCAAACCAAATCTAATCAAAATTTTTAGATAGCCATTTTGTTCAGCGTAGTTGATTTCCAGATAGAAATTATGTTTTTGAGGACAGTCCCCCTTACGGCAAGCCTTTAGGGCAAGGGTTGTAAGCTATGCCCTGGGGGCTTATAAGGTTTCTTATAGAAGGTTTTGTCGCAGAAACTTAAAAAAAGGCTCATTCGATTGGAAATTCCAAGGGCTAGCGCCCTTTTAAATAGTCGACAGTGATTAGAGGGCAGCTACCCCGCCTCTCACGCCCACCTTTTCCCCAAACACATCTATTCAAAACTTTGAGATAGCCATTTTATTCAACGTAGTTTTAGGCTCAGGAAATTAGGTCTTTGAGGATGACAACCCCCCCGACCCCACAGCCTTAGGGCAAGGGTTGTAAATTATGCCCAGGGGGCATATAAGGTTTTTTATGTAACGCGTTGTCATAGAAACTTCAAAAAGGGATCATTCAGATGGAAATTGAAATGGCTAGTGCCTTTTTTAATTGTCGACAATGATTGGAAAGCAACTAACACCCCTTCTACGCCACCCATTTCCCCAAACACATCCAATAAAGATTTTGAGATAGCCATTTTGTTCACGCAATTCAAAGTTCAGGAAATTATACCTTTGAGCAGGGCACTCCCCCCACAGTCTTCAGGACAAGGGTTATAAGTTATGCCTTGGGGCTATATAAGGTTTTAATTGAAATCTTTGTCGTAGAAACTTGAAAAAGGGGTCATTCAATTGGAATTCAAAAGGCTAGTGCCCTTTATAATAATCGAAAGTGATTGCAACTAACCCCCCTCTCACGCCCATCTTTTCTCCAAACACATACAATCAATATTTTACATAACCATTTTGTTCAGCGTAGTCGATTTCCAGATAGAAAATATGTTTTTCAGGAGGATACTCCCCCGCAACCCTCAGGGCAAGGGTTTTAAGTTATGCCCTGGGGGCATATAAGGTGTTGGGCATAAGGTAGGGCATATAGAAGGCGTTGTCGTAGAAATTTCAAAACAGGCTCATTCAATTGGAAAAAGGGCGAGTGCCCTAATTAATAGTCGAAAGTGATTTGAAGGCAACTAAACCCCCCCCTCACGCCCATTTTTTCTCCAAACACATCCAATCGATCATAGGCAGCGTGGTAGCGCTGCCTAAGTAAAGAACGATGTGGGAACAATATGTTTTTGTTTTTTTTTTCTCCATACCCGGGCACTTCGTATCGAAGGAGTTGTCGTAGAAACTTCGAAAAAGACTCATTCGATTGGAAATAGGAGTGGCTAGTACCCTTTTCAATAGCCAAAAGGGATTGGAGGGCAACTAGCGCCCCACGCCCTTCGTTCTCCCAAACACACCCAATCAAAATTTGGAGATAGCCATTTTGTTCAGCGTAGTTGATTTCCAGATAGAAAACATGTTTTCGAGGAGGAGACTCCCCCACAACCCCCAGGGCAAGGGTTTTAAGTTCTGCGCTGGGGGCATGTAAGGTTTTTATAGAAGGCGTTGTCGTAGAAACTTCAAAACAGGCTCATTCAATTAGAAATTTGAAGGGGTAGTACCCTTTCTATCGAAAGTGATTGGACGGCAACTAGCCCCCCCCCCCAACGCCCAACATTCCCCCAAACACATCCAATCAAAATTTTGAGATTTTGTTCAGAGTAATTGATTTTCAAATAGAAAATATGTTTTTGAGGAAGACACTCCCCCACAACCCTCAGGGCAAGGGTTTTAAGCTATGCCCTGGGGGCATATAAGGTTTTTATAGAAGGTGTTGTCGTAGAAACTTCAAAACAAGCCCATTCGATTGGAAATTCAAAGGGCTAGTGCCCTTTTTAATAGTTGAGAGTGACTGGAGGGCAACTAGTTCCCCCCCACGCCCATCATTCCCCCAAACACATCCAATGAAAATTTTGAGATAGCCATTTTGCTCAGCGTAGTTGATATCCAGATAGAAAATATATTTTTGAAGAGAACAGTCCCCCACAACCCTCAGGGCAAGGGTTTTGAGTTATACCCTAGGGGTATATAAGGTTTTTATAGAAGGTGTTGTCGTAGAAACTTCAAAAGGGGCTCATTCGATTGGAAATTCAAAGGGCTAGTGCCCTTTTTAATAGTTGAAAGTGGTTGGAAAGCAACTAACTCCCCTCTCAACCCCACCATTTTCCAAAACACATCCAATCAAAATTTTGAGATATCCATTTTGTTCAATGTAGTTGAACGTTCTGGAGATTAGGTCTTATAGGATGATAACCCCCTCAGAGCCCTCAGTGCAAGGGTTATAAGTTATGCTCTGGGGGCATATAAGGTTTATATAGAAAATTGTTGTATAAATCATAGGCAGCACGATCGCGCTGCCTAAGTAAAGAACGGGGACACTCTAGAATGAGACAAGAAACAGGGACTAAGTAAGAGGAGGACTCTCCCCAACAACCCTCAAGGCAAGGGTTGTTAAGTTATGCCCTGGGGGGGGGGAAATAAGAACGATGTTGGACAAGTGTATTATTAATTAATTTTTTTCATTAGAGCAGGGCACTTTGTATCGAAGAAGTTGTCGTAAAAACTTCGAAAAGCACTCATTCAATTGGAAATTGGAGTGGCTTGTGCCCTTTTCAATATTCGAAAGTGATTGGAAGGTGCCTAACCCTTACACGCCCACCATTTCCCTATACACATCCAATCAAAATTTTGAGATAGCCATTTTTTTCAACGTAGTTGATTGCCAGATAGAAATTATGTTCTTGAGGACAATCCCCCATGGCCCTTAAGGCAAGGGTTGTAAGTTAAGCCAGTAGAGATGACCCTATAACCCCCATGTGGCACCCCTGCTGCCACCTATAACTTTTTTACACTCCAAATAAGGGCATAGCCTCCCTAGGGAGAAGATTACGTAATGGGGTCAATGACCTCTTTTTCCAAGGTCGATTTATTTGCTGTTTCTATGTGTAATAACTCCGGGACGAAGGTTGCACATGCGCATTGAATTCTAACGGGAACAATGTTATTGATCTAGGACTCGAGGGGGAAGTGAATTTCCGAGAACTTGATTGCGTAATCAAAGTGTGTCAACAACAACAACAACATCGACCTTGACATTCGCTGAGAGCGTGCACTTACAACAACAACAACAACATCGACCTTGGAACACCTGTGCTGTCGACCTCAATTCACCTATCGTGAATCAATAATTCCCCTTAGAAACAACAAATTAATTTCCCCTTTCATGACAGATCAATCAATCAATGACATCATCTGTCAGACTTTAAAAATTTCCGCCTAGAAACGATTCTCCAGGAATAGATCCAAGTCATTAATGTCTTTGACTCGGAAACAACTCTTTGGAGTTCGACCAAAAGGATATTAATAGCCAAAGGCCATGGAAACAATTCTCCAAGAAACATCTTAGCGATGAATTGTTTTAGCGCGCGAAAGGGTTTCTTTTGTAATTTCAAATGTGAAAGCACAGGGATGCCAAACAAAAGGAACACGCTGAAATTACGTTTAGGGATTATTTGGGCGAAACTGTTTTAGACAGGTTATGGAACTATTTCGGCGAAACAGTTAGAGACATTTTAAAAGATGATTTTTGAAGAGATTTTAGAAGAGAATTTAATGGTGAAACTCTGTGGTCGTTATAATACACAAGTTTCATTTGAACAGTGTTGTGAGGTCCTCTAACCCAACCCCAAAGGGTTCCAATCCTCCTACCCCAACCCCGAAGGAAGCCCCCGGTCCTCAAAGGTCCCCCAAGCTCCCAAAGGGCCACCGGCGCCCCCAAAGGCCCACCCAGACCTCCAAAGGCCATCCCGGGCCCCCCAAAGGCCCATCGAGCTCCCAAAGGACCAACGGGGTCCCAAAGGCCCTCCACCGGTCCCCAACTGCCCCCCCCGGACCCCAAAGGCCCTCCCTGTGCCCCAAAGGCCCTCCAAGTGCCCCAAAGGCCCTCCCCCGGCCCCCAAAGGTCCCCGACCAGAGAAGCGCAGCCGGGATGCGCCGTGGGCCAGGAAAGCGCCGCAGGATGTGCCGCAGGGATGCGCCGCGGGTCAGGAAAGCGCCGCAGGGATGCGCCGCAGGGAGGCACCGCAGGAAAGCGCCGTAGGAATGCGCTGCAGGAATGCGCCGCAAAAAGTAAACTAAAAAGTAAAAATTTCGAAATGTTATCCCCCAAACGCCCTCCTCAGACCCCCAAAGGCCCTCCCTGGTCCTCAAAGGTCCCCGGGCTCCCAAAGGGCCAACCGGCCTCCAAGGGTCCCCCGGGCCCCCAAAGGTTCTCCCCCGGTCCCCAAAGGTCCACTGGGCTCCCAAAGGCCCTCCCCGGTCCCCAAAGGTCCCCCGGGCTCTCAAAAGACCACTCAATCCTCAAGGGCCCCCGGATCCCCAAACGTCCTCCCTGGGTCCCAAAGGTCCTCCCCCGGTCCCCCGTCGTTCGTTGATGTGTGTTGTCTGAAACCTATGATTTGGGATGTGTAGTTTGCTACTTCAGGCTTTTCTGAGCTAAGGTTTCCTAGTATTTCCTAGGTGAATGTTGTCTGAAACCAATAGTTTGGGATGAGTAGTTTGCTTTTTCAGGCTTTTATGAGCTAGGTTTCTTAGCCTTTCGTTGGTGTGTGTTGACTGAAACTTATGATTTGGGATATGTAGTTTGCTATTTTTGACTTTTCTGAGTTGGATTTCTTAGTCTTTCATAGGTGTGTGGTGTCTGAAACCTATGATTTGGGATGTGTAGTTTGCTATTTTCGACTTTTCTGAGCTAGGTTTCTTAGCCTTTCATAGATATGTGTTGTTAGAAAATTATGATTTGGGATGTTTAGTTTGCTATTTCAGGCTTTTCTGAGCTAAAGTTTTCTAGTATTTCGTAGGTGAATGTTGTCTGAAACCAATAGTTTGGGATGAGTAGTTTGCTATTTTTGACTTTTCTGAGCTAGGTTTCTTAGTCTTTCGTTGGTGTGTGTTGACTGAAACCTATGATTTGGGATGGTTAATTTGCTATTTTTGACTTTTCTGAGCTAGATTTCTTAGCCTTTCATAGGTGTGTCCTTTCTGAAAATTATGATTTGGGAGGTGTAGTTTGCTTTTTGGACTTTTCAGAGCTAGGATTCTTAGTCACTCATAGGTGTTTGTTGTCTGAAACTTCGAGTTTGGGATGAGTAGTTGGCTATTTCAGACTTTTCTGAGCTAAGGTTTCTTAGTATTTCGTAGGTGAATGCTGTCTGAAACTTATGATTTGGGATATGTAAATTACTATTTCGGGCTTTTTTGAGTTGGATTTCTTAGTCTTTCATAGGTGTGTGGTGACTGAAACTTATGATATGGGATATGTAGTTTGCTATTTTTGACTTTTCTGAGTTGGATTTCTTAGTCTTTCATAGGTGTGTGGTGTCTGAAACCTATGATTTGGGATGTGTAGTTTGCTATTTTCGACTTTTCTGAGCTAGGTTTCTTAGCCTTTCATAGATATGTGTTGTTAGAAAATTATGATTTGGGATGTTTAGTTTGCTATTTCAGGCTTTTCTGAGCTAAAGTTTTCTAGTATTTCGTAGGTGAATGTTGTCTGAAACCAATAGTTTGGGATGAGTAGTTTGCTATTTTTGACTTTTCTGAGCTAGGTTTCTTAGTCTTTCGTTGGTGTGTGTTGACTGAAACCTATGATTTGGGATGGTTAATTTGCTATTTTTGACTTTTCTGAGCTAGATTTCTTAGCCTTTCATAGGTGTGTCCTTTCTGAAAATTATGATTTGGGAGGTGTAGTTTGCTTTTTAGACTTTTCAGAGCTAGGATTCTTAGTCACTCATAGGTGTTTGTTGTCTGAAACTTCGAGTTTGGGATGAGTAGTTGGCTATTTCAGACTTTTCTGAGCTAAGGTTTCTTAGTATTTCGTAGGTGAATGCTGTCTGAAACTTATGATTTGGGATATGTAAATTACTATTTCGGGCTTTTTTGAGTTGGATTTCTTAGTCTTTCATAGGTGTGTGGTGTCTGAAACCTATGATTTGGGATATGTAGTTTGCTATTTTTGACTTTTCTGAGCTGGATTTCTTAGTCTTTCATAGGTGTGTGTTGTCTGAAACCTATGATTTGGGATGGGTGGATTGCTACTTTTGACTTTTCTGAGCTGGATTTCTTAGTCACTCATAGGTGTTTGTTGTCTGAAACCTATAGTTTGGGATGACTAGTTTGCTATTTTTGACTTTTCTGAGCTAGGTTTCTTAGCCGTTCATAGGTGAGTGTTGTCTGAAACTTATGATTTGGGATATGTAAATTACTATTTCTGACTTTTCATAACCAGATTTCTTAGTCTTTCATAGGTGTGTGGTGTCTGAAACCTATGATTTGGGATGTGTGGGTTGCTATTTTTTGACTTTTCTGAGCTAGGTTTCTTAGCCATTCGTAGGTGTGTGTTGACTGAAACCTATGATTTGGGATGGTTAATTTGCTATTTTTGACTTTTCTGAGCTAGATTTCTTAGCCTTTCATAGGTGTGTGTTGTCAGAAAATCATGATTTGGGAGGTGTAGTTTGCTTTTTGGACTTTTCAGAGTTATGATTCTTAATCTCTCATAGGCGTTTGTTGACTGAAACTTCTAGTTTGGGATGAATAGTTTGCTATTTCAGGCTTTTCTGAGATAAGGTTTCCTAGTATTTCGTTGGTGAATGCTGTCTGAAACCTATGATTTGGGATTACACATGCACACGAAAACTTACATGCACACAAAAACTTACATGCACACAAAAACTTACACACACACACACACACGAAAACTCACACACACACGCCAAAACTTACACACACACAAAAACTTACACACACACACACACACACACACACAAAAACTTACACATGAACACAAAAAAACTCACACACACACGCACAAAAACTTACACACACACACACTCACAAACTTACACACACACACGAAAACTTACACACACACGCCAAAACTTACACACACAAAAACTTACACATGCACACGAAAACTTACACACACACACACTGAAAACTTACACACACACACGCCAAAACTTACACACACACACAGACACACACACACACGCCAAAACTTACACACACACACGCCAAAACTTACACACACACACACACACACACACAAAACTCACACACACACACACACACACATGAAAACTCACACACACACACCAAAACTTACACACACACAAAAAATTACACACACACACACACACACACACAAAAACTTACACATGAACACAAAAAAAAACTCACACACTCACACACAAAAACTTACACACACACACACACAAAACTTACACACACACACACACGAAAACTTACACACACACGCCAAAACTTACACACACAAAAACTTACACACACACACACACGCACACACACACACACACACACACACAAACTTATACACACACACACACACAAAAAAACTACACACACGAAAACTCACACACACACGAAAACTCACACACACACGCCAAAACTTAACACACACACACACAAAAAACTTACATCCACACACAAAAACTTACACATGAACACAAAAAACTCACACACACACGCACAAAAACTTAGACCCACACGCAAAAACTTACACACACACGCCAAAACTTACATGCACACGAAAACTTACACACACACACATGAAAACTTGCACACACACGCCAAAACTTACTCACACACACGAAAACTTACACACACACGTCAAAACTTACACACACACACACGAAAACTCACACACACACGCACACACAAAAACTTACACATGCACACGAAAACTTACATGCAGACAAAACTTACATGCACACAAAAACTTACACACACACACACACACAACACACACAAAACTTACACACACACACACACACGAAAACTCACACAC